>JAMXBB010000006.1:26256633-26474837 GCA_024138015.1 Lumnitzera littorea
GAGAGAGAGAGAGAGAATATTGGCAAAATAAAGGGGTTTAAGGGGTTTTTGTTTTTTTTTTTGTTTAAATTTTATTTTTCATTTTTATTTTTATTATTATTATTATTTTTAAAAAACCCAATACATTTTTTAATAGCCGAATAGGGCCCAAGGCCCTGTGGATGCAATAGGTAGGGGGACGCGATTAGCAAGCCTTAAATTTTTTTCAATTGTATATGTGGCACATGCTCTGTATCAGGGTCCCTTTTTATAAGATACTTATACTAACAAGAGGCTATTCTTTTGTACATATTGTAATATAAGGGGGGACTTTATTTTTGTGTAGTTATGGCCTTACTATTATTACAAATTTCCACTTTTAGAAAGTGGTGCTATTTCATCAGTTTTAATGTCTCCTCCTACTAGGCCTAATAATATCCGTAAAACTCTTTACGGGAGTGTGAGTACTCTTCTGGATTGAAGCTCTTACTCACCACGTTAGTTAATCACGACCGATGGCACTTGTTACATATACTGTACCCCCGTGCACACACATTGCAGCTTTATATTACTATCGGAATTAATAAAAAGTATGCTATTCCTTTTTTCTATTCGTGCATGTATCCCTTATAATCTGTTGGCTTTCTTCCTTGGTTGTGTTGCTTACAGGTTTAGGCCTTATTGGCTAATGTTGCGTACAAGTTAGGCTTGCTTACTACTACAGAGGTAGGATAGTAAGCGCCGTACAGTCTGTTTGTGTGCTAAAGAAAGCCTCAAATTGTGACAATTGATATCAGAGCCTAGGTTATTCTAGCGGGAACAACCATGACACGATAAGAGGAAGTAAGTAAAAAGTTAGGTAGCCTTGAGGAAATCCTCAAGGGATTATCTAAGCGGATAGATGATTCGGTCGCATTGTCGGTAAGAGTGGCTGAAGTTAAGGCCAATCATCAGGAGATGAATGTTAAGATAACTGAGATGGCTAAGAATTTCGGTGTTACTGTGCAAACCTCAGGAGGAAAATACACATAACGACCAATGAGGCAAGATAACACTTGGAGACTCAAGTAGAAGACATGAGAAGATAAGTTATTACTCGTGCCTCAATCGAGACTGTTGAAGAGTTGTGGGCATAAGTAGCTATTTTAACTCGGGCTGTGGGAAATGCTCCTATCCCTGCCCTAGTTCACGTTCCTACTCATGCAAGACATTTAAAGATGCCTGAGCCTAAGGCATTCATTGGTGTAAGAGATGCCAAGTTGTTGGAGAACTTTCTATTTAATATAGAGCAGTACTTCGCCGCTGTAGGGACAAATGATGAGAGATCAAAGGTCATCATGGCTACAATGTACTTAACTGGTGATGCCAAATTGTGGTGGCACACCAAATATGAGGATATCCAAAATGGCAACACTCATGTAGATACATGGGTCGAGTTGAAGGCTGAGTTGTGGACTCAGTTTTTCCCTAAGAATGTTGAGTACAATGCTCGAAAGAAGTTGAGGGAACATCGACAGGGTGATGACATTAGAAAGTATGTCCATGAGTTCTTTATATTAATGTTGGACATCAAGAGCATGGCTGAAGATAATAAGCTATTTTATTTCCTAGAAGGACTAAAGCCTTATGCCAAGAATGAGTTGCAAAGGCAACGAGTTACTAACTTAGCTACAGTACAGGTAGCAGCTAAGCGCTTAACTGACTACACTCATGACAATAAAGGGAAGAATGTGTCAATAAGACACGAAGGTGGAAAGTCGGTCAAGTCGAGTAAACCCAAGAGTGGGGGAGCCTTAAGTTCAAGTAGCAACAGTAGCAATATTGGAGGGAGTCAAAGGAAATCTTATAACTTTCACCAGTTCAAAAAGAGTGAGGCAACCAATGGAGGTAAGAAGCCCTCATTCTCGTATTTCTTATGTAATGGCCCACACAAAATAGTTGAGTGTCCACATAAGGTAACGCTCAATGCTATGGCATAAAAAGTAGAGAGTGTCTGCTAAGATGATGAGTCGAGGAGTGATGGAGAGGATCAACCCCGAATGGGTGCATTGCACATGTTATCGGTTGTTGGAAAGAGTTCCTCAATGCGATGTAAGCCCAAGAACAATAATTAGTTGATGTATGTCCAGTTGAACATCAACGACAAGAGTGCTAGTGCAATGGTAGACTCCCGTGCTACATACAACTTCATTGATGTGCCTGAGGCAGAAAGATTGGGGCTAGTGCTTGCTAAGGACACTAACTAGATTAAAGCTGTTAACTCCAAGGCCCGCCTTGTCTGAGGAGTTACAAGAGGAGTGAAAGTAAGGGTTGGAGATTGGAGTAGAAATCTCAACTTCACAGCTGTTCCATTGGATGACTTTAGCATAGTCCTTGGAATAGATTTCTTGAGACAAGGCAGAGTTGCTCCCATGCCTATAACAGATTGCTTATTATTCATGAGTGAAAAGCCTTGTTGTATGACTGTTTAAAGGAACAGGGCAGACAACAATGACAAGGAAGGGAAAAATATTAGGGCTATGATGTTATCAGTGCTCCAATTTAAGAGAGAACTCAAACATTAAGAGCCAACTTTCCTGGCTTTCCTTATAGAGAAAGAGGAAGCAAGAAGGACAAAGATACCGGAGGTAATAGAGAAGGTCCTAAAGGAGTACGATTATGTGATGCCTAACAAGCTCCTAAAGAAATTACCCCCCAGAAGGTCGATGGACCAGGAGATTGAGTTGATTCCCGGTGTCGAACCGCCTGCTAGAGCTCCTTACAGAATGTTGCCTCTTGAACTTACCGAAATGAAGAAGCAATTGGATGAGTTGTTAAAGGCAGGCTTCATTTGACCCTTAAAAGCACCATATGGGGCTCCTATTCTATTTCAAAAGAAGCAAGATGGGAGTTTGAGATTATGTATTGACTATCGAGCTCTAAACAAGCTGACGATGAAGAATCATTACACAATTCCTCTAATTATTGATCTATTTGATCAACTGAGTAGGGCTAAGTATTTTACAAAATTAGATCTTTGCTCAGGCTATCATCAGGTTCGCATTGCTGAGGGGGATTAGCCCAAAACGACATGTGTAACCTAGTATGGTGCTTTTGAGTTCTTGGTGATGCCCTTCGATATCACTAATGCTCCTACAACATTTTGTATCTTAATGAATAATGTATTTCGTAAATATCTCGACAAATTTATAGTCGTCTATCTAGACGACATTGTTGTGTATAGTAGGACATTATAGGACCATGTGAAGTACTTACGAATGGTTTTCCAGAAGCTGCAAGAGAATCATTTATACGTAAAGCGTGAGAAATGTACCTTTGCCCAAAAGCGCATCAACTTCCTAGGTCATGTTGTTGAAGAAGGGTGGATCCAAATGGATACGGCAAAGGTAGAAGCAATCAGGCAATGGCCAGTGCCTAAGAGTGTAACAGAGTTGCGGTCCTTCCTTGGACTCGCAAATTACTACAGAAGATTCGTTAAGGGATATTCCCATCGAGTTACACCCCTCACAGATCTATTGAAGAAGGACAAAGCATGATCATGGGATGAGATATGTTAGAGTGCCTTCGAGGATTTATGCGTGTAGTGATGAAGGAGCTAGTACTCAAACTTCCTAACATTTCTAAGCCTTTTGAAGTCCACACGGATGCCTCAGACATTGCATTGGGTGGAGTGTTAATGCAAGAGGGTCATCCAGTGGCATATGAGAGTAGGAAGCTGAATCAAATAGAGTGCAGGTACTCAGCCCAAGAGAAGTAGTTACTTACAATTGTTCACTGTCTAAGGACTTGGAAATACTATTTACTAGGATCCAAGTTTTTAGAGAAGACAAACAATTCTACTGCTAGCTATATATTGACTCAACCGAAGCTTTCAGCCAAACAAGCAAGATGGCATGAGTTTCTTGCAGAGCTTTCAGCCAAACCGCAGTGGATTGACTAATTAGGTAGCAAATGCTTTAAGTAGGCGAGCTGATTTAGCATCCTTAGCACAGATTGCACAGCAGTCGACGAGTCAAATCTCGACTTCAGTTCAAGAGCAGATCAAGCAACACATAGGTCAAGACTTACTGGCCAAAAATCTTAAGCAGTTGGTTGAGGAAGGGAAGACACGTAGATTTTGGGTAGAAGGAAACCTCATTTACACAAAGGGGCGTCGATTGTATGTCCCAAAGGTGGGCAACTTGAGAAGGGCACTCATGAGAGAGTGCCATGATACTTTGTAGGCTAGACATCCTAGTTGGCAGAGGACATGGAGCTTCTTGAAGCAGGGCTATTATTGGCCGAATGTGAAGGAGGATGTAATGACTTATACGAAGACTTGTTTAACCTACCAGCAGGACAAAGTTGAAAGGCCGAAGGTGGTAGGCCTCTCGGAGCCACTTCTTATACCCTTTCGCCCATGGGAGAGCATCTCCATGGACTTTATCACTTCCCTACCAAAAGTGGGGGAGCACTCATCCGTTTTTGTTATTGTTGATAGGTTCTCTAAGTATGCCACCTTCATTCCTACCATGAAGAGTTTAAGCACAGAAGAGACAGCCCAGCTTTTCTTCAAGCATGTCATGAAATTCTAGAGTATGCCCCTAAATATTGTAAGTGATAAGGACACTAAGTTTACAAGGAAGTTTTGGACAGAGTTGTTCCAACTCTTAGGCTCCAAGCTGAGCATGACCTCCAGCTACCATCTATAGAGTGATGGATAGATAGAGAGATTCAATGGGTTGCTGGAGGAATACCTTCGGTACTTTGTCAGTGCCAACCAGAAGAATTGGTTTGACTTGCTGGATATCACCCAGTTCTATTTCAACATCCAGCAGAGCTCTTCCTCCAACAAGAGCGCTATAAAGATCATTACGGGTCAACAACCACTGTTACCCTACACAATGGCAGCACCATACACCGGAAGATGCCTAAGAGCTTATCAATTCACTAGGGATTGGAAGCAGAGTTCAGAAATAGCAAAAGCGTACCTTGAAAAAGCTTCCAAAAGAATGAAGAAATGGGTAGATCAAAACTGCCGACTTAGAGAGTTTAATGTTGGAGATCAAGTCCTTATAAAGCTTCTTCCAGAACAAGTCAGATCATTGAGGAACAAGGATAGAAGATTAATCCAAAAGTACATTGGTCCAGTTCCTATCATATTGAAGATTGGAAGAGCAGCCTACAAGGTCAAGCCTCCTACGTGGTTGAAGGTCCATCCAGTTTTTCATGTTAGCGTCTTGAAGCCATATTATCCAAACATGGAAGACCCATCTCATAATGTGTTTAAGCAATCACACATCAAGATCAAGTTCAACCTAAGTCAAGCTGTGGATGACATCCTTGCAGAGTAAAAAGTCAGAGATCCCTCCATTAGAGAAGAACATAAAGTATATTTGGTCGAGTAGAGAGATCGAGGAGAAGAAGATACTAGCTGGGAGACTTAAGAAGATCTGAAGCCCTTATCTGAGAGAAAGTCAGCCTTGCTAACCAAAAGACCTCCGCCACCAAATCCAAACTCTAGTACATATTGCCGAAGACGTCAATAGAATTAAGTGGAGGAGGATGTCAAGGTCCCTTTTTGTAAGATACTTATACTAATAAGGAGCCATTCTTTTGTACATATTGTAACATAAGGGGGGGACTTTATTTTTGTATAGTTAGGGCCTTACTATTATTAGAAATTTCCACTTTTAGAAAGTGGTGCCATTTCACCAATTTTAATGTCTCCTCCTGCTAAGCCTAATAATGTCCGTAAAGCTCTTTACGAGGGTGTGAGTACTCTTCTGGATTGAAGCTCTTACTCTCCATATTGGTTGATCATGACCAACAACACCTGTTACATACACTGTACCCCCATATACGCACATTACAGCTTTATATTACTGTCGGAATTAATAAAAAGTGTGCTATTCCTTTTTCTATTCATGCCTATGTCCCTTATAATCTATTGGCTTTCTTCCTTGGTTATGTTACTTACAGGTTTAGGCCTTGTTGGCTAGCGTTGCGTGTGAGTTAGGCTTGCTTACTACTGTAGAGGTAGGATAGTAAGCACCATATGGTTTGTTTGTGTGCTAAAGAAAGCTCCGGACCGTGACACTCCGCATGTAACCACCGCCCCCCTACATCTTCTTCCTTAAGCATTTTTGGCTATTTTCTCATCTTTTTTCCCTCTTTGCATAGGCCAATTTAAGATCATTTTTTGTTGATTTTTTTACACAATTTCACCAAATTAATGGTGAAATTGTATAGTACGCGTAGCCTACTTCTAAATTAGACCCAAAACCTGACTAAATTCATCCTCCTATGTGACCAAAATCAAGCATGAAAATTGAATAAAATTCATTTTTTAGGTAAAAAACTATTTAATTCGAATCTTTGAATTAATGGATTTTTGGACTTTTTATGCATATATAAGCTTCAAATCAGTATAAAAAGGGGGTTGGGAATATCTTTTAATCATCAATCCTTGTCAATCCACTCAGGAGCACCCACACCACACTCTCCTTTTGATCATCAATCCTTGTCAATTCACTCAAGAACACCTATACCACACTTACTCTCTCTCACTAACATGAATTTTCTCTCTCTAGGAGTAGTTACCTCTACGGTGGTTTTCAACAAAAGCCACCGCCACCACCACCATCCACTTTCCCATCCTTAATAGCATAGGAGTCCACCTTCATTTGAAGCCCCATAACCACCACTCAAAGGAGGCATTCACCATCGTTGGCAACTGAGTTCAGAGCATCTATCAAACTATTGTGTTAAGCCATTGCATCAAGCCTACCCACGGCATCAAGCCTACCCACCTACCCAAGCCTAATAAGATAATCATAAAACTCCTCTTCCTTATCCAATTTGGTGTCTAGAATGTCTGGAAGCACACATCGCTGCAGCTGCCATTAGAGAAGACTTGGGACCTAAAGCTAACTTAAGTCGACCTTGTCTGCACCTTTTTTTTAATATATATATATATATATATATTATTTATTTATTTATTTATTTATTACTCGTGTAATTGTAAATGTAACAACCGAAAAAAAAAGAAAAGAAAAACTAGAAAGAAAAGAAAAAAAGAAAAAAAGAAGAAAAAGAAAAAGAAGAAGAACAAAAAAGAGAAAAAGAAAAGCTCAATTTTGTTTTGTTTCTTATATTATTTTTTTTTCGATTAAGAATTAAATAAGAAGAAATAATGATAAGTAATAAAAATAAGATAAAAATACGATTAGTGAATAAAAACAATTTTGACACTTAGAAAAATCGATTTTATTCTAAAAATAAATAAAAGCAAACGATCATTTTGCAAATTAGAACCTCTTTTAGAACTTTCCAAAAATAAAACCCGGATTTAGGGCCTTTTAGATCTTTCTTAATAAAATCAAATCTACTTAAAAACGTAAAATCAATGTGTTTTCAAAATTAAAACAAATCCAACACAATAAAGTTTTATAAAAAAACTATATATATCTGATCTCGAATAATGGGTATGTAGGCACCTATAGGGCGATGGTAAAAAGCGAAAAAAAAAAACTTAATTTTCCATTTTAGTTCAAATTATTCTATCCATTTTTTAAAACATTCAATACATTTTTAGTTAAATCATTCAATCCATTGACTAACAAAAAGTGATGTTTAAGATTAAGATTAAATTTAGAAAGTTGTTGATACTTATAAGTGTTTAAAAATCCTAACCCTTAGACTCAATTTCTGATTCTTAAAACCATTTATAAAATTGGTTTCATTGAAAAGACCAATAGCTAAATTATAACTAATTTGGCTAATCCACTAAATTAGTTATAATTTAACTATTTTTCTCGACTCTGGTTGGTCGATGACTTTAAAAACGTTTTCAAAAGATAAAAAAAGTGTTTTTCCTTTAAACCTTAGTCAAGGGTCAGTATTAAACTGCTATGGTTTAATATTGATCGATTTAAAGAGAATTTATTTATAAAAATCAAGAAAAAATCAAGCTCGATAACTTGACGACTCTACTAAGGATTTTTCAAGAGTGTTAGCCATTCAACTTACCAAAATTAGAATCAATCTCTAAGAATCACCTTACTAAGTGCAATTTTTTTTTTTTCATTCGTTATTATTTGTACCATAATTATAGTAACGTTTCTACAGGTTTAGTTTTTTCTAACTATTTAGNAGCTGCTAGTCCTCGAGAGATGCTCCTGCCTAGGCTAATGAGCTCAAAAGAGCACGACTACATTTTCAAAATCGATTCCAATTTAGGTTTACTAGTCCTTGAGAGATGTTCTCGCCTAAGTTAGTGAACTTTGAAGAGCACGACTAAGTTTTCAAAATTGATTCCAAGTTAGGGTTGCTAGTCCACTATAGATGTTCCTACTTAGCTTAAAGTAACATAACCAGGTTTTCAAATCGATTCCCATTTAAGTTTGTTGGTCCCTTAAAGACGCTGTCACCTAGCTCAAAGTTGCATAACCAGGTTTTCAAAATCAATTCCAATTTAAGGTTGCTAGTCCTTGAAAGACACTCTCACCTAGGTTAGTGAGCTTAGAAAAGCACAACCAGGTTTTCAAAATCGATTCCAATTTAGGGTTACTAGTCCCATAGGGATGCTCTCGTCTAGGTTAGTCAATTCAAAAGGGTATGACCAAGTTTTAAATCGATCTTTCTAGTCAGCCCTTAAGGTACTAAACCTTTCTAAACTCACTCGGCCAACTCTTAGAGTGCCTCCTCTCTCTTTTCATTATCCATCAAATCCCCAGTGAACTGAACATAAGAAAGCTAGTTAAGGCACTTTTAAGGAAAAATTCTACCCTTGGGGTAAAAATAGTGTCTCATTTACTTTTGTGATAAAATTTTATTCAAACTTTACCACAAAAAAAGGTAGCTATAAGCACCTAATTCCTTACCCTTCTTTTTTTAAAAAAAAAAATTAGGATAAGATAAAGGGTTCTGATTTAGGAAAAACAAAATAAAAAAGAAATTTGAAAAAATAAAAAAAAAAGTGAAAAATTTAGGAAAAATTGCAAACATAAAAATGCAAAAAAAAAAGAAGAAGATAGAAATAGAAAGAATTTAGAAATAAAGTGAAATAATAAATTTGGTGATTTAAAATAGTTTTTTTTTTTAAAAAAAGGGGGGAGGGGGGTAAAGAGAGTATCGACAAAACGAAGGGGTTTAATAAGTTTTTGTTTTTTTCCTTTTATTTTTCATTTATTATTATTATTATTATTATTATTATTATTTAAAAAAAAAAGGGAAGTGGAAGTAAATCGAATCAGGTTTTAAAAACTTGGTCCATTTTTTAATAGCCTAATAAGGCCTAAGGCCCTATGCATGCAACGAATGGGGGAGTGCACTAAATTTTTTTCAATTACATGTGTGTATAAGGGCTTATGGCATGTGCCACGCATGTAACTGCTATCGAGCCAAGTTTTTTTCTTTGTTTTTTTTTTTTTTAATTTGTCTTCTTTAAACTAATCAATATTAAACCTTATTCATTTAATACTGACCCTCGACTAGGGTTTAAAAAAAATTGGTTCTTTTGAAAATATTTTTGGAGTTGTTACCTGACCAAAATCGAGAAAAAAAAAAGTTAAATTATAACCAATTGGGTGGATTGATTATAATTTAGCTACTGGTCTTTTTGATAAAACCAATTTTGTAAACTGTTTTAGGAACTAGAGATCTAGACCCAAAGGTTATCCTATTAAACCCTAAATAGGTGCTACTTTTAACCTTCTGATTTTAAATTCACTTTTCAAAATTACTCTTCAAGAGTAAAACTTCTAATCATATGTAAATAACAAAAAAAAAAGGATTATTAAATTATTATTTACAAATATGGAAAAAAGAAAAATTTCCATAGTTCAAGTGTCTGCATACCCACTATTCGGATTAAACTTCCATAGTTCATTCATGAAAACTTTAGCAAATTGATTAATTTTAGTTTCGAAAAAAGGTCGGGCTTACCTTCTTTACCCGTTTCAAGTCTATTTAAGGAAAATTTCTTAAAGGGTCTTAAATTGGATTTTATTTCTAGAAAGTTCTAAGAAAATGTCCTAATTTGGAAAAAAGGATCGGTTACTTTTGTTTATTTTGGAAAATTGATTTTTTAAGTGGTAACACGAATTTTATTTTTTCAACTTTATTATTATTATTATTATTCTAGCTAAAAAAGTAAAAATAAAAATAAACAAATATTTCCCCTTTTTTTTTTCCTTTTCTTCTTTTTCCTTTTCTTTTTCCTTTTTCCTTTTTTTTCTTCTTTTTCGATTTTTTTTTCTCTTTTTTCTTTATTTGGTTACAAATTACAATGCATTTACAAAAAAAAAAAAAAAATTGAAACACAATACAACAAAAACAAGTCGGACCAAAAACCAAAGAGACTTAGATCAGAGCAGTGGTGCAGGTCGGAGCTCTACGAGATGCATATTTGGGTCAAACCTTAGGGTCAAATTTGGGTCGAATAACCCAACCACAATAGAGAAGATTATAGCAGCATTAGGGTGCGATAGAGGTAGTTTTAGGCCAGATTTTCTACAAGTGAGGGTAGTTTTGTGTCAATTTTATTGGCAAAAGGAGGTGTACCTAAGTGTCGCAGCTTAAGGTAATGGTTTGGTAGTGTTCAGCACTTGGGCGATGGTGGATGGCACTTGGAGTGGTGACTTTAGCTCGGTCAGAGTTGGTATGTACTTAGGTTTGGGTCTGGGTGTCGTATACGGTTGCTATAGTGGGTGAGGATGTGCAACGGTTTAAGTACTGTGGGGAGATAGAGAGGGTATCGTCGATATTGGTGGTGTGTGGTGTTTAGGTTTAGTTGCCGTAGTGTATGGGTTTGGTTATAAGGGATCAAGATGTTGGTGGTTAGATCGGATGAGAAAGGGTTGTATTTGAGTGTTTACAGCAGATGGACAATGATGTGGTTGAGAAAGAGAGTTTTCGTAAGGGTTAGGGTGTCGTATATGTGTAGTTCGATGTGTGGATTCTATAGAGAGAGAGAGAGAGAGAGGTCTGTATGTGTTGTAACTACCTGGTTAAGAAAGAGAGGGATCAAGGGTTTAACGATGGGTCATGGGTTAGTGTATGAAAGAGAGAAAGGATAAGCGTTGGTCACAAATGTTTTTTAGTTGGTGGCCATGATAGGGGCTAATGTTGGGGTTTGGTTTGCACTACTATTGGGGTGTACAATGGGCAGTGTTGTACTGTATTTAGATTAGGGTCGTATGAGAGTGTTTGGTTGTTGGTTATTCGATGGGTTTTGAGAAGGAGGATGGTAGAATGAGAGAGGTAGGTTGAGTAGCTATATGTGTGTTTTGCTGTAAGAGAGAGATGTTGGGGATTTCTGTACATAGGGGTCAGTTCGTGTTGTGGACAATGAGTAAGTTAAGGATAGGGGATTGGAGTTGCTGTCATAAGAAAAAAGAGAGAGAGTTAGGGTGGTTCTGTATAAGGGATAGTGGGTTGATTTGGTTTGGTGAATTGGAGCGTGGATCTTAAGCTCCTTGTATGGGTTCTTTTTTCACTAACTAGAGAGAGATTCTAGAGCTTTGAATTTAATTCAAAGATTAATGAAAATTGCCCAAATTTTGAAAGTTTGACCACAATAAAATATGTGAAGTTTGTTGCTATGTAAGAATGAGAAGGAAAGAAAGGGAAAGGGGAAAGATGTGTTGTCATGGCTCAATCATGAACTGTTACGTATCATGACCAGATACGTAGCCTAGTGATTTCTTGACATGGGATAGTGTGGAAAAAATAAAAGCAAAAGGCATTCTCATGCCTTCGGTGAGGTTCGAACCCAAAACCTCTAGCCAAACCCAATGCAATATATAAATACTTATCTATTAGGTTGTTGGCATGTGCCCCGTTCATATATGCAATTTACACATCATCATTCATATGATCTTCGTTCATATGTGCAAGTTGCACAATGAACGAGATCAACCTAGGTTAGATTTAAATCTAAGTTTAGGTGTAACGACCCTCTCCTTATTTTTTATAAATTTTATTCTATTAAACTTATTTTAAAAATTATTATTTTCTAAATTTCCTAAATTCTCTATTTTTCTAGTTTTTTGTGACTTTTCAGTTTTTTTTTTCTATTTTTTGCGTTTTTCTAAATTCTTTTTTTTTTTTTTGCTTTTCTTAAATTTTCTTTTTTTTTTTAAATTTTTCCTAATTTAGGACCCTTTATCCTATTCTAAAAAATTAAAGGGGTGGAGAGTAAAAAGGGAGTGTTTATAGCTATCCCCTTTTATGGTGAAGTTTGAGCAAAATTTTTACTATAAAAACAAAAATGATATTATTTTTGCCCTAAGGGTGGAATTTGTCCTAAGGAGTGCCTTAGCTAGCTATCCTAAGTTCAATCCATTAGGGATCTTGGTGAATAGTAAAAAGAGAGAGGAGGCGCTCTAAGAGCTAGCCAAGAGATTGAAAGAGGAATTGAAGCCTAGTCGTGCCCTTAAGAGCTAATAGACCAAGGAGAATAGGTAAGTGCTCGTTAAGCTGCCTAAGACCCTAAAGAGATGTTGAAGACTTGGTCATGCCTTCATAAGTTGACTAACTAAGATGAGATGAGCAAAGCGCTCCTTAAGTTGGCTAAGACCCTAAAAGAAGTTAAAAACTTTATCGTGCTCTTATGAGTTGACTAACCAAAATGAGACAGGCGAAGCACTCCTTAAGCTGGGTAAGACCCTAAAAGATGTTAAAGACTTGGTCGTGCCCCTATGAGCTTATTAACCAAGGTGAAACTGGCGAAGCACTCCTTGAGCTAGTTAAGAACCTAAAGAGATGTTAAAAACCTAATCATGCCCTTATGAGCTGACTAACCAAGCTGAAATGGACAAAGCGCTCCTTAAGCTAGTTAAGGCCCTAAAAAGATATTGAAGACTTGGTCGTACCCCTATGAGCTGACTAATTAAGATAAGATGAGCAAAGCACTCCTTGAGCTGGTTAAAGCCCTAAAGATGAAATCTAATAGTGCTCCACTAGGCTAACTAACCTAGGTGAGAGCATCTTTAGTAGACTAGAAACCCTAATTTGGAATCAATTTGAGACAATCCTAGAAGTGCTCCTATGGGCTAACTATCTTAAGTAAACGGGCGAAGCACTCCTTGAGCTAGCTAAGACCCTAAAAGATGTTGAAAACTTAGTCATGTCCTAATGAGCTGACTAACTAAGATGAAATGGGCAAAGCGCTCCATGAGCTAGCTAAGACCCTAACGAGATATTGAAAACTTAGTTGTGCCCTTATGAGCTAATTAACCAAGATAAGATGGGCGAAGCGTTCCTTAAGCCAGCTAAGACCCTAAAAGATACTAAAAACTTGGTCATGCCTTAATGAGTTGACCAACCAAGATGAAATAGGTAAAGCACTCCTTGAGCTAGCTAAGACCGTAAAAGATGTTGAAGACTTAGTTGTATACCTATGAGCTGACTAACTAAGGTAAAATGGGTAAAGTGCTCCTTGAGATGGTTAAGACCTTAAAGAGATGCTGAAAACCTGGTCATGCCCTTATAAGCTAACTAACCAAGGTGAAACGGGCGAAGCGCTCCTTGAGCTAACTAAAGCCTTAAAAAGATATTGAAGACTTGGTCGTGCCCCTATGAGCTAACTAACCAAGGTAAGATAGGTGAAGTGCTCCTTAAGCTGGCTAAGGCCCTAAAAATGAAATTTGGTAGTCACCTACCGAGATAACTTACCTAAGCGGAAGCGTCTCTAATAAATTTGTAACCTTGATTTGGAATTGATTCGAGATAAACCTAGAAGTTGAGCTAATTATCATAAGTGAACAGGCGAAGCATTCCTTGAGCTAACTAAGACCTTAAAAGACGTTGAGAACTTGGTTGTGCTCCAATGAGTTGACTAACTAAGATGAAATGGGCAAAGCGCTCCTTGAGCTGGCTAAGACCCTAAAGAGATATTGAAAACTTGGTTATACCCCAATGAGCTAACTAACTAAGATAAGACGGGCGAAGCGCTCCTTAAGCTAGTTAAGACCTTAAACTAAAGAGATGGGTAAGCACTCCTTAAGTTGGTTAAAACCCTAAATTGAAACCTAGTAGTGCTCTTTTGAGCTAACTATCCTAGGCGAATGGGTAAAGCACTTCTTGAGCTAACTAAAACCCTTAATTAAAACCCAGTAGTGCCCTTCTAAGCCGACTAACTTAGACAAACACATCTTTGGTAGACTAGTAACCTTAAATTTGGAATCGATTCAAGACAAACCTAGAAGTGCTCTTCTAAGCTAACTAACCTAAGCGCGGGCATCTCTCAAGGACTAGCAACCTTAAACGAGAATTGATTTTCAAAACTTGGCTGTGCTACTTTAAGCTAACTAACCTAAGCGAAAGCATCTCTCAGAAACTAGCAACCTTAAATTGGAATTGATTTTGAAAAACCTAGTTGTGCTCTTCTAAGCTCACTAACCTAAGCAAATGAGTCTCTCGAAAACTAGTAACCCCAAGATGGAATTGATTTGGAGAACTTGGTCGTACCCTTCTAGGCTTACTAACTTAGGCAGGAGCATCTCTTCGGACTAGCAACCTTGAACCGGAATCAATTTGGAAAACTTGGTTATGTTCTTTTGAGCTTACTAACCTAGGTGGGTGCGTCTCTTGAAGAATAGTAACCCCAAGCTGAAATCGATTTGAAAACCTGGCCATGCTTTTCTAAGCTCGTTAACCTAAGTGGGTACGTCTCTCAGGGACTAGCAACCCTAAGCTAGAATAGATTTGGAAACATGATCATGTTCTTCTAAGCTCACTAACTTAGGCGGGTGCATCTCTCCGGGACTAGCAACCTTAAACTGGAATCGATTTGGAAAACCTAGTCATACCCTTCTGAGCTCACTAACCTAAGCGAGTATGTCTCTCGGGGACTAGCAACCCTAAATTTAGGATCAATTTTGAAAACCTAGTCATGCTACTTTGGGCTAATTAACCTAGGCATGAGCATCTCTTAAGGACTAGCAATCCTAAGTTGGAATCGATTTGGAAATTTGTTTGTGCTCTTTTAAGCTCAGTAACCTAGGAGAGAGCGTCTCTCAGGGACTAACAACCTTAAATTTGGAATCTATATTGAAAACTTGGTCGTACTACTTTGAGCTAACTAACCTAAGTGGAAGCGTCTCTTGAAGATTAGTAATCCTAAGCTAGAATCGATTTGGAAACCTAGTCATGCTCTTCTAAGCTTACTAAGAGCTCACTAACCTAGGCGAGAGCGTCTCTTAAGGACTGGTAACCTTAAGTTAGAATCAATTTGAAAAACCTGGTTGTGCTTTTCTAAGCTCACTAACCTGGTAAGTGCATCTCTCGAGGACTAGCAACCCTAAGTTATTTGTAAAACCTGGTCATGCTATTCCGAGCTTACTAACCTAGGCAAGTGCATCTCTTAAGGACTAGTAACCCTAAATTTGCAATCAATTTTGAAAACCTAGAAGTGCTCCTCTAAGTTGACTATCCTAGGTGAATGGGTGAAGCGTTCCTAGAGCCGACTAAGACCCCAAAGAAAAACCTAATAGTGCTCCACTAAGCAAACTAACCTAGGCAGGCACATCTCTTGATGACTAGCAACCCTAACTTGGCTTAGAATAAGCACCCTAAGGCTTACTAAAAGGAATCAATGATGAGAGAAGCGCCGTAAAAAAATGGTAAAAGAAAATGTCTTACAGGCTTGATGAAGAGAAGTGTCGTTTGGGCTTGTTAAGAACTTAGTGAAGAGAAGCGCCCTATAAGCTCACTAAAAGAATTGATGAAGAAAAGAAGTGTCCTATGGGCTCGCTTGAGAGAAATTAGTGAAGGAAAGCACCCTATGGGCTTGCTAAAAAAGAAATAAGTGAAGAGAATGGCCCTATGGGCTTGCTAAAACCCTAAAGTGGATTGACAAAAGAGAGGGTAATGTTTTGAAAGTTAGCTAGAGCCCTAAAAGGATGGGACAATGCCTTAAAAGAGGGCTAGAACCCTAAAAAGAATAAAAGAGGGGTCAACGCTCTAAGAGTTACCTGGAATCTCAAAAATAAAAGATAGGACAGTACTTTAAAGGTTGGTTAGAACCCTAAAAAGAATAGAAGAGGGGATAGCACTCTAAGAGCTACCTTAAATCTCAAAAATGAAAGATAGGATAACGTCTTAAAGGCTGGCTAAAACCCTAAAAAAAATAAAAGAGGAGACAATACTCTATGAGCTGGCTTAAACCCTAAAAGAAATTGATGAAAACAAGGGTAGTGCTTTGAAAGCTGGTAGCGCCCCAAAAAGAAAGATAGGACGACACACTAAAGGTTACCAAGATCCCTAAAAAATGAAAGATGGGATAGTGCCCTAAAGGCATGCTGAATCCCTAAAAATGAAAAATAGGATAGTGCCCTAAAGGCTGGCTGGATCCCTAAAAAGAATAGAAAAAGGGATAGCACTCTAAAAAAACCGAATGAAAAGAGAGGACAGTGCTCTAAAAGCTAACTTGAACCCTAAGAGAAGTTGATGAAGGATTGAAGAAGGAAAGCAACCAATTTGAAAATCTTCTTGACTTGGAAAAATATTCATAGGGAAATTGTTGAAAAACCATTTATGAAAAATGCATTAGAAATAGGCCCCTTGATTTGAAAAAGAGTTAAAGGATATTAAACACTGCAATTAGGGAAGAATGATCTAGACTACTATAGTTAATTTGAAAAATGTGACCACCTTGAAAAGGAAACGGATTACATAAATTGAAAGCTTGGCTACTCAAGCTAATATGGATTAAACAAAAATCTTGTGACAAGCCTTTACTTTCTCTCTCTTCTTCTCTTTTTTTTTTTCTTTTCTTGCCTCTTTTTTTTTTTTTTTTTTGAAAGTTTGCCAATGGTTATAAATTCCTATTCGAGGAACAAGTTTATAACCAGCCTTTTCTTTGGTAACCATGTAGGGTTTTTCAATGCCCCTAACCTTGATATTAGGCTCCTTTGTGAGGGTTTGTGATTTTAAACATTCTTTTCCTAGAGAAAAGGTAACCCATGATTAGCTTAGTTGAAGAGGGTTTCCTTGCTAACTCTCGATCTAGATTTCGCTCTCGACTATAGTTCCAAAAATTATAATCCATTTTGTAAGTGAAACGCTTTGATCAATTCATTAAGTCTTTTTCAGTTCAATCATTATTAATTCAGGCTTTTGGTCAAAGGGTTTCATAAAGGACCAATGAGAAAGCCTATTTTGAAAGAAATACTTTTATTTATATCAGGTGTATAAGTCAAGAGCCTTAAGGAAAAATCAAAAGTATGCTTGCCCTAGTTTCAAAAACAATTTTTATTAAAGTCAAATTATCTTTTAAGATCAAAAGAGCTTTTACTGCGTAAGAGTAGTAATGTAGGTGGGAAAGCCTTGTGAGATTCATCATAGGTAAGAGATGCTTCAAAGTGTATATAGAGATTTTGGGTTTTCGAGCTTTAGAATGTGATTTAGGGCCTTGTATTTCTAGGGCTATTTGGGATTTGACTCCTGGCCTTTTGATTCGATTCGGCTACCACTGTTAGGATGTGATATATCTTCTTAGGCCTTTCATCTTACCCTTGGGCCCAATTTTTCAGCCTCTTTTCTTCTCCTTTTTTTTTATTATTTTCTTTTTTCTCTTTTCAATTACTTTGCCCTATTATCTCTTACTATTCTCTCTTTTCTTTTAACCTCAAGAATGATTGTCTCCATTGTCAAGTTTTTGCCTTTTAAGTGATTTCAAGGCCTTAAATCCATGGATTTCTATTGTATAGGCTCGAGTGAGGTATGTATAAACTTGAGGTGTTCGAAAAGGAATTGGCTTTACTTCATTTCAACGAAAAATAATTTATCAGATATAAAAATCATTTTTGAATTAACGTTACTTAAGCAAGCATAAACCAATTTTACCCCTATCTTCTAATCAATGACCCCAACCTCTGAATTGCTCCATTGTGGGTTGGTTCTTGATAGGGTTTAAATTTGAAAATACTTCAAATTGGTCCAATGGGGTTAATAAGAGATAATTGTGTTTAAGATTTGAAAATAAATGCCTAACTTCATTTTAATCCGCGTATCACATTCAAAGTAGACCTCTTTTAAGGAATGAATCCAAAGTATCCTTACCATTATGTTGCTCTACTCTCAAAGTGTTTTAAGGGTTAGTGTGTGGGATATAGTTTGCTTCTTTTCATTCTATATTTTTTAAAAGTGAGTTACCGATATCTTAAAGGGGAATCTATATTTATTTGCCCATGTTGAAGATTGGCTTTACCCCCCTATTTCTCAAATCATGCCCTAGTATTTGACTTTATGTTTTGGCTTGGTTTACGATTGGGTTTGGCTTTCTAAATAGACCAAGCGTTTTGGCTTGGCTTAGCTTAGGCATCCTTATAGGCTAAGGATTGTGTTTAGGTTAGTTGCCTCGATTGGCCATAGTTTGTGTTCAAATTGGCTACCTAGCCAAGTGGCTTATGTTTGGGTAGGTTACTTAAATGGGCGCCTAAGGTTAGTGTTTAGATTAAATGAGCCAAGGGGCTAGCATTTGGCATGAATGGGCTAAGGGGCTTGTGTTGGCTTCCTTAATAGGTTAAGGGGCCTTGTGTATGTTGGAAGCCAAGTGTTTAAGCTAACTACTTGAGTAGGCTAAAGGCTTGAACTTGAGTTGGCTCCTTAAGCCTATAAGGATTTATAGCCGTCAACAATTTTTCTTTTCATTTCCCTTTTTTCTTTTTTTCTTTCCTTTTTTTTTTTTTTTTTTTGAGAGAGAAAGAGAAAGATAAAGTTTTATTTTATAGAAATCGAGAAAAATATTTACAAATAAGGATAGTGATTTTTAAGCTTCTATTTACAAGTTTATGAGATTTTACATTTTCCTGAATGGAAGGGAATAGTGGTTAGTTAAATGCCTATTGAAACACTATTTACAAAGAAGTTAATGCTAAAGAAAGAAGAATGATGAACTAAGGAGGATTTTTATTATTACGAAAGATCAAAATACAAAAAATTAAGGCAGAAAAACCTAACATTTATTTGGGAACTTGACATTTATTCTAGGGTGTTAAGTCTTATTTTGATTTTCTTAGTTTAACCTATATTAAGACCAATCCACTTAATATAAATTACTCGACATTAAACTTAAGAAAATATTTTTCTAAAAAATTTTTTTTTTAAATTAGAGTTGCCAACTAGTTCAACCGGTAAAAAAATAAAATTAAGGTTTTCGGGCGGAAAAACCTTAATTTAACCACTAGTCTACGAATATTATAAAAAAATTGATTTTTAGAAAATTGAACCAGAAAAACTAGGTTTGGGGGTTAACCTATTAAGACTAAGTCACCATGTGAAAATTAAAAGGAATTTGATAGGCTATTTTATAATATTTTCTAAAAATATTAAAAATGTACCCAAATAAGTAAAAATAACTAAAAATGATTTTTTTATATTTTTTATTACCAAATTTCTAAAAAAAAAAGAAAAAAATTTATTTTTTAACCATTGCCCCGAAGGTGCTTAGGTACCCGCTAACCGGGATCAAATCGGTCATAGTTCTTTTTATAAAATTTTTAGTAGGTGAATTATTTGTATTTTTGAAAATTAAGCTAAGTATAAGTTTTTATAAATTTATTATTTTAAAGAAAAATTCTAGGAAATCTAATTTTCCTAAATTAAACAAAAAAAATTCTATCTAACTTTCTTTAAAAAAAAAAACTCAATTAAAAATTTTTTTATTTTAAAAAAAACTAAGTGTTAAAAAAATTTTTAAAAAAACCTAATTTAACAAAAATTGCAAGAAAATAAAAAAAAAAAACTACATTTGAGCATAGAAATAGATTAATAATAATAATAAATAACTAATAAAGCAAATTAATAAAAATTACTAAAATAAACAAAATAAAATAATAAATAAACAAAAATAAAAAATAAAAACAGAAAATTTACCTAGCATCGGACCGATGGTGTTAGGCAGTGATCTGAGCGTACACGGGCGACATTGTAGGTTAGGACTGAGTGATGGTTTAGGCGAGCGTAGGTGAGCGCCTAAGTATATGGATGGGTAAGCGTCTAAGCGTGTAGATAGGCGATAGTGAGCAAGAGTTGGGTGACAACACGGACGAGAGTGAGTGAGAACTGGGCAAGCATGCAGGTAAGGCTGGGCAACAAAAAGGCCGAGAGTGCAGACAATCATTGGGTAAGGGCTGGACGATCATTGGGCAACCATATGAGCGACGGTAAGCGATGACATGGGTGAGCGGATGGGCAACAGTAGGCGACACTAGGGTATGGATCTGGGCGTGCTATAGGCGGTAGCTCAAGCAGTGTTGGGCGACACTGGGTCGTGGATCAAGGCGTACGATAAGCGTGCTGTAGGTGGTAGTTCGAGCAATGTTGGGCGACATTGGGGATTTGTGTGTACGATGGGCATGCTGTGGTGGTGGGTATAAGTGTTGTGGTAGCACGTGTATAGTGGTGTGTATGGGAGTGTGGTGGCGCGTGTATAGTGGTATGTGTAGGAATATGGTGGCGTGTAAGGAATGTGGCGGTGCATATGGGAGTGTGGTGGCACATGAGGAATGGAGCAGTGCATGTAGGAGTGTGTTTTGGGGTGTAAGTTCTAAAAAAATGATCCCTTTAAATCCTTGACCCACGTGTTATTTATAAGCTCTAAAATTGAATCTTTTGTATCAATTCACCCTAGCTTCTAGAAACCCTAGCTATTTCGGGCTTTTCTTTTAAGCTCCGGCCCGATCCAATTTAGCCCAATAATTTAGACAAGTTAATTCAGGCTATCTCACTACTTGGTCTAACTTCTAACTTAACATGACTTGACTCTTAACTTAATTTTCTTTTTTTTTTCTTTTCCTTTTTTTTCTTTTTTTCTTTGAATTTTTGTTTTTTATTATTATTTTTTCTATTTTTTTACTAACCTAGCTTAATTAATAAAAATAACTTAGCAAAAATAAAAATAATTTAGCAAAATGAGGTGTCTATAGCTGCCCCTCTTTGTAGTGAAGTTCAATTAGAACTTTGCTGCAAAGACAAAAAAGATACCCATTTTTGCCAAACCTACCTTTGAACTGATCGACTAAGCTGTGTTTTACTTTGACCAACTTCAAAAGTTGATGTAAAAAATGAGTTGCCCATCTTGAAAGGATGGGGCAAATGAATGCCTATCTCGAAAGATTAGAGCAAAAGGTTAAGGGGCTTATCTTAAAAGGATAGGGCTTAATGTTGTCTATCTTGGAAGGATAGAGCGAAAAGTTAGGGGGGCTTATCTTGAAAGGATGGGGCTTAAGGGTGTCTATCGAAAGGATAGAGCTAAAATTAGGGGGTCTATTTTGAAAGGATAGGGCTTAATGGTATCTATCTTAAAAGGATAGAGCAAAAATTAGGAGGGCCTATCTTGGAAGGATAAGGCACAAATGGTGTCTATCTTGAAAGGATAGAGCAAAAATTAGGGGGGCCTATCTTGGAAGGATAAGGCATAAATGGTATCTATCTTGAAAGGATAGAGCAAAATTAGGAGGGCCTATCTTGGAAGGATAGGGCACAAATAGTGTCTATCTTAAAAGGATACAACAAAAATTTCATTAGAAATTAACTTGCTTTGGTTTAACAGATAATCCAAAGAGGATAGATCTCTCTGAGATTTCAAAAAAACTTATTTTAGTTTGGTGGATGATCTGAAAAGGATAGATCTCTCCAAGATTCCTTTCTGATATGTGATCTAAAGAGGATAGATCTCTTTGAAATTCCTTTTTGGTTGATCTAAAGAGGATAGATCTCTTCGAGATTCCCTTTTGGTTGATCTAAGGAGGATAAATCTCTTCAAGATTTGTTTTAGCTTAATTCCTCTAAAGATTTCTTTTCAAAGACTTTTAAGATTATTTTTCCTAGGATTGAAGGCTTTCTCAAATAGCAATTGATTGGCATGCTTACTTTCACTCCTTCAATTAGCAGAATTTCACTAAGGAACGTTGCTTGCTTCTTTCTCTCACTTTTCTTTCCTTTTCTGTTTTCTTTTTTTTTTTTCTTTTCTCTTGTAACTGAACCATGCTTACGCCTCGAATTTGCTTGGTCCAATTTCAAATTTCAATCTTCATTCTTTAGTACTTCTGAATGATAAACCTATTTTCGAAAGACGCGAGATTAAATTATTAAGAACATTCAATTTCAATGTCTAGTAATTCAGGCTCATTAGTAAATGTTTGGTGTTTTAAGTGTATGAGGCTAAGAAACAGGGTTTATAGGTGAAGTTTTTGTTGGTCAATGACCATCCAAATTTGAAAACATTCATGGATATCCACTTTACTGGCAAACAATAAAAGATTACTACAAACTTATTCAGGAAAATTTGAAATCTTTGTTAAATCTCCATTTTCATGGATAATACAACTTGACTGTATCTGAATGCACTAGTCCTCTTAATTCTAGACCATCCATCTCTATCAATACTAATGCACCTCCTGATAATACCCTTTTTACCATATAAGGGCCTTCGTAATTTAGAGCGAACTTACCCCTAGGGACATACTTTCTGTAGTATGTCCTTAGTACCAAATCTCCTTCTTTAAAGAACCTCAAACATACTTTCTTGTTAAAAGCTCAGATCATTCGCTGTTGGTAGAATTGACCATGACATATCGCTGAAAGTCTTTGCTCATCTAGGAGATTCAAATGCTCTATTCTCTTCTCTACCCACTCTGCTTCATCGAGCTAAGTTTCTGCCAATACTCGGAATGAAGGTATTTCTACTTCCACTGGTAGTACTGCTTCAGTTCCATACACCAATGAATACGGGGTTGCACTAGTAGAAGTTCTTACTAAGATTCTGTAGGCCATGAGAGCAAAGGGAAGCATTTTGTGCCAATCCTTATATGTGATCACCATCTTCTCAATGATTCTTTTGATGTTCTTATTTACTGCTTCAACAGCTCCATTCATTTGAGGTCAATATGGAGTTAAGTTTATGTGATTGATCTTGAACTGGCAATACACTTCATTCATCAACTCGTTATTCAAATTCATCCCATTGTCTATAATAATAGACTCAGGCGCACTATATCTTGCAATAATGTCCCTTTTCAAGAATTTGACCACTACTCCTTTGGTCACCGTAGCATACGACGCTGCTTCTACCCACTTGGTAAAATAGTCAATCGTGACTAAAATGAATCTATGCCCGTTTGAAGCCATTGGCAAAATTGGTCTGATCATGTCAATTCCCCATACCGAAAAAGGCCAAGGAGCTGATAACACATGTAATTCATAGGGAGGAGCGTTAATTTTATTAGCGTACACTTGGCACAAGTGACAATGCCTTATGTACTTCATGCAATCCAATTCCATCGTCATCTAAAAACACCCCATTCTCATGATCTTCTAGCTAGTATATACCCTTCATGTGAGGACCACAAACTCCTTTATGTACCTCTTTCATTAATTTCTCAACTTCTTCTTCATCTATACACCTTAGCAGTGTTGCATCTAGTGATCTCTTGTATAATGTGGCTCCACTTAATAAGAAATGAGTAGCCAACTTCTTAAAGTCCTTCTATCTTTTCGATTAGCATCTTTAGGAAATTCTCCCATTTAAAGTAACTTCTTGATTTCGTGATACCAATGTTCCTTTGTTCCCTTCCCTTCAACTGTAAGGCAAAAAGCCGGTCTTTCTTCCACTTCAATCTTTAAGGGCTGAATTTCCATTCCGTTTGTGACTTTTACCATTGATGCTAATGTAACCAATGCATTGGCAAACTAATTTTAGGTCCTTGGAATGTAAGTGAATAAAATCTCTTGGAATTTTTCAACTAGCTTGCTTAAATGTTTATGATAAGGTATCAATTTCTCCTCCTTCATCTTATATTCTCTTAAGATCTGGAGAATTATAAGGGAAGAATCTCTATACACTTCTAATTCTTGTATTCCCATGTCTAACACCCTTCTGAGCCCCAAAATGCAAGTTTCATATTCTGCTATATTAATGGTATATGGGAATGTTAATCTTGCTGCCACAAGAAAATGGTTATCCTCAGGTGACACCAATACTACTCTTACCCCACATCCAAACACATTGGCTACTCCATCAAAATAAATTTTCCATCCTAACTTCTTACCAGCATCACATTTTCATCAAGAAATTGTGCTTCTGAACTCTCATCCTCATCTTTTAGTAGGTATTTTGCTAATGGATCAACCAATGCTTACCCCTTGACTGAACTCTGACTCATGTACTTGATATCAAACTCAAAGAGTAGCATCTATTACTTTGATATTCTCCTAATCAACATTGGCTTTTTCGCTAAATACCCCAATATGTCATGTTTTGTCAACAACTCTATCGAGTAATAGAGAGTGTAGTGCTTGAGTCTATGCATCACCCATACGAAGGTGCAACACATTCTTTCCACTTCTAGGTACTTTTGCTCACCTTCCGTGAATTTCTTGCCCAAATAATATATAGGATGCTTTTTCTTCCCGTTTCGTCTTTCTACCCTCGCATGCATCCCATCGATTCGGGGAGAATCGTTAAATAAAGAACCAACGGCCGTCTCGGTATGGGATTGACCAGTATAGGAGGATTCATGAGATATTCTTTAATTTTAGCAAATGCATGCTCACATTCTTCATCTCATTCTATCATAGCATTCTTCCTCAATAGCTTAAACAATGGCATGCATTTATCAGTCAACTACGACACAAACCGAACAATGTAATTCAATCTTCCTAACAATCCCCTAATTTCTTTTATAGTCGTAAGCACAGGCATGTTTACCATTACCTTAACTTTATCTAGGTCTACTTCGATTCCTCTTCTACTAACTATGAAACCTAACGATTTGCCCGAAGTTACTCCAAAAGTACATTTTTTAGGATTCAGCTTTAGCTGAAACTTCCTCAATCGCTCAAATAGTTTACACAAAATATCCACGTAGTTTTCATTCTCTCTGGATTTGGCAATCATATCGTCCACATAAACTTCGATTTCCCGATGTATCATGTCATGGAATAAGGCAACCATGGCTCGCTGGTAAGTTGCCCTAGCGTTTTTCAACTCAAACAGCATTACACAATAACAAAACGTTCCCTAGGTGGTAACAAACGTTGTATTAATTTTATCTTCTTCCGCCATCTTAATTTGATAATACCTTGAGAAACCATCCATGAATGAAAAAAGATGATTCCCGACCATGTTATCCACTAATACATCAATATGTGGCAAAGGAAAATTATCCTTTAGTATCACTTAGTTTAAATCACAGAAATCTTCACAGACCCTAACTTTCCCATTTTTCTTCAATACTGGCACCACATTGACTACCCATTCGAGGTAATCCGAGACTTCTATGAATCCGACTTCTAACAACTTCTTAACTTCTTCTTTAATTTTGAGGAATAGATCTAGTCTAAATCGTCTAAGCTTTAGTTTTTATGGTTTAATTTCTTTCCTAGTTGGTAACTTGTGAACTACAATAGATAAGTCTAAATCGGGCATATCTTCATAAGACCAAGCGAAGATATCTAAGTATCCTGATAACAATTATGTTAACTCTTACTTTTGATCATCCATTAAATTACCACCAATTTTCAACTTTCATAGATTTCCCTTTGTTCCCAAATTAATCATATCCGTTGGTTCGTCAATAATCACCCTGCCCTATTCATGTCAATACCAATTCTCCCGAATTTCATTTGTAGTCTCTATATCATCTCTAACGTCTAACCCAGCAAGGTCAGAAGTGATATTGGTACTTCCATTATTTATATGCACAAGATATCCATTATCTTCATTATTTTTATTGGATTTGAGCAGTAAAGCAAAAAGAAAAGGACAACGAATAAATAACAAGGAAGAATTGACAGAAAGAAACAAATGAATTTTATTAATTGAATTAATTCAAACTGTCTGACAGAAAAGACCTAACTAATCGGACTAATTATCAAAATCGAATGTTCTTAATTAATCTAATTTTTCGTTTCTAGAGAGACCTATTCATAGGAATAGAAAACCAGTTGTACAAAGAAACCGATACGTCGACATCTTTTCTCTCATTTAGACCGATGCTACATTGTTGAGTCAAGGCCTTAGATAAACCTACTACTTCAGGTTCTTGAACATCAGCTGGTACTGAGAATGTCTGACGAATGTCCGGAAAATCCATATGAGCATGGTACAACTGATCCCCTCTCTTCCTCTTCGTTTTAGCCTTAATTTCTTGAATCTCCTCTTCAGTAAGCTCATATCCAAGCCCAAACGTTCCAATCTATTACTTAAGCTGTTTCAAATGACTCCGTACCCCCTATCTTGTTTCTTTGATCATACTAACTTCGTTGAAAATCTATAACCTTGGCTCTTCCAATTCTTCATCCTTGACATAAGGTGTAGTCGTTTCTTTGTAAATCTCATAATCTTATTCCCCAAGAATAGTAACCAACTGTCCATCAGCTATGAACTTCACTTTCTGATATAAGCTGGACGGAATTGCTCCTGTTGAATGAATCCACAGTCTTCTTAGTAGAAGATTGAAAGTTCATGGGATGTCAAGAACTTGGAAAGGGATAGTAAACACCTATGGGCCGATTTCGACCTGTAACCCGATTTCTTCTATTATCTCCCATTTTGATCCGTCAAAAGCCCTTACTGAAATCAAGTTAGGCTTTATCTCATTTTCTTCTACACTAAGTAAATTTAGCGCATCAATGGATACACGTTCAATGATGATCTATTATCTATCAGAACTTGGGCAACTATTTTCCCTGTACACTTAACCACTATGAAGAGGGGCTTTGTGTGTCGGTCTCCTTTTTTACGTAGCTTATCTGGCGAAAATGAGATCTGATCCATCGCAAATATTGAGTTTACCACCAACCCTAGTTTTTCTGTAAAAATCCCTTCAAGTACTTTGACCTTCTTCAGAATTTTAATTAGTGTCTCTTGATAAGTATTCGATGACAATAGCAAACCCATTAAAGAAATCTGGGTTGGTACCTTAGCTAGTTGATCCATTATCTTATATTCACTTGCCTTTACTATCTTCTTGGCAACATTTTGATCTTTATCTTCTGTATCTTCAAAGATTTTTTGAGAAGCCTCTTCTATAGTGGATTTCCTCTTGGCTTCCTCATGCTGATCATAAACTCGTCCCAAGCGGGTAAGCCTACCAACTGTGGGTAATGAGGCCTTAGTCGATCGATTCACTACTTTGTAATCCAAAGATGTTGCTTTATAATTCTCTAGAGCTATTAGGACATTGAAAGCAATCTTCTTAGACTTTTATGATTCCTTAACTTTCTTAGTCTTTCCATCATTTTAAAAAATCAACGGTTTAGGCCCATTTCCAATCATTCCAACCATTCCAACTTCTTTCTTGGCTTCTACAATGATTCTGTCCTCTTCATCAAATTCTAGACCCCATCCAGTGGGCAAGGCGTCAACGTATATGGCGGGTGAACTGGCATAATCCACTAAATACTCAAACTTCCCTATCGGTTCTACTAAAGTGTCAATGGTTGGATCCCCGGCTCCATATCTCTTTTTAAGCTCCCTCTGAGTACTTCTCTTTCGCGGTCTTAGAATTGTCATAGCCATTATATTGACTTTATTTATCTTCCCTTCCTTAAGTAGTCGATATATCGTAGGTCTGGTTTAGGTCTTATCTCGGAGATTCATATCCTGCAAGTACCCAGCCTTCCTAAAATTCCAAGCTGTCTCTTTAATAGTGATGGGGAGACCATCTAAGTCGATTTCTAGTTCAGAAGCTTCAGTAACGATCATATTGATCGAATGTCCATGATTTTGTAGAGGGTTGTTAGCTACATTAGGAGTGGGAGTTTAGATGAAATCTAATTGAACTAATTTAGCATCAATAAGATCCTGGATTTTATGTCTGAGTCTCCAACATTGGTATTAATATCAACTAGTTTAGATGATAATCGCATCAAAGCTCCGGGTTATAATCTCTCGATATTTCAAACGTCAAGAGATTCTCCTTCTTTAATCATGTGAGAACCTGGCTTAGAGGAATGGGAATATGTGTGAACCATCTTCTCTGTGGGCGGTTGTTTTGATTTAGACTCGGCGAGGGATTAGATCCTCCAGTCATAGCTACTAGGGCTATGGGTTTGACAAGGTTGCTGGTATCAACAACATTGATAGTAGTTTCCTTAGCTTTGTTGGAAAATCTTAGGGGAAGTGTCTTCTTTTCAACTGTTTCAGGATTAAAGAGCTTCCCAGTAGCAATGGCTTCCTCAATTCAGCTTCTTGAGGCTACAATTTCTGCAAAATTGGAAGCAAGGTGCTTAACCAGGTGTCGGTAATATGGGCTTTTGAGAGTATTAATGAAAGCGAAGGTCAGATCCTTTTCAGTTAAGGGTGGAGTCACCCTAGTTGCCATGCCCCTCTATCTTTGGGCATTTTCTTTAAAATTCTCATTAGTCTTCTTTCGTAAATTGTTCAGATCCCACATAGACGGAGCCACTTCGACGTTGAATTTATACTGGTTATAAAAAGCCCATGCTAACTTATCCCAAGTATCAATTTCATTCATGTCTAACTAGGTGTACCAGGTTAAAGCAGGCCCAGTCAAGCTGTCCTGAAAAGTTTGGACCATCACCTTGTCATACTTCATGTATTTCCCCATTTTCCTGATGTATAACCTGGTGTAAAGTTTGGGGTAGCCAGTCCCATCGTATTTCTCAAATTCCGGCACCTTAAATCTTTCCTGGAAGTCATTGTCTTCATAGGTCGACAAACTGATCATTCCCGTTTGCTCAAACCCATTCACCATTTTTAGGGTTTTCATCTTCTCAGTTAACTTCTGCATGACCTTTCTTTCCATTTCATAGTGTTTTTCTTCAATCTCCTTCCTCTATACCTCATTAAGGGTTGATTCTTCGTCTTCCAGTTTAGGGGGAGGGGTCGTTTCTGCATTCCGATTTAGGTTAGCTTGAGATCCTTGTCTATCGTTAAGGATCCTAATAGCCTAAGTGAGAGCTTAAATCTGTTCGACCATCTTGTTCATGTTTCTTCCAGAGTCACTACTCTTGGATCGGGCTCAGTTTGATTGACATTTATAGTACCCTGAGTCGACATCCTTGCCTTAAAACGAGTGAATATCATGCTTCTACTTGAGTCTGTTCATTTGGACGCTATCTTCAAAATCCTATGCAAAAACCCAAGTTTTAGACTTTTTGGTGAATTAAAGGTTTTTTTTTTTTGTGACGTTTGTTATTCTACTGTTTGCCTCTTTTTTTGTTTTTTCTTTAAAAGTTAAAAAAAACAAATAATAATAATAAGTAATAGATTGCACAATTAATGAAAATTTTATTTACTAAAGCTGCAAATTTATTAATCATAAGATCCAACTTATACAACAGACTAAGAGAAAGGAAAAGAAAAACTCCAAACTAATTTTCTAAAAAAAAAAAACTTAAATCTTATATCTATAAGAGCCGACGAATCTAGCTGGGACGAACTTCATCAACTTCCCTCATAAGTCTTCGTACCATAACATCCCTTCCTCAAATCTTTCTCCTTAAGAATTAATTTTCCTCTAGCAGTCTCTCATTTTCCAACCTTAACTCTTCAACGATCCTCTTACTTTTCTGGAACTAGGCTTCAACCCAGGCTCGTATGGTGTGTCGGTAGGCCCGCTCAGCGGGTGAAAGACGTACTGGATCTAGCTCGTGTTTGAATACATCCGGGGCTTCATACCGTATCTTTCCAATCTTCTCCAATTGATCATAAATGAAGTGCTTGGTGGCTCAATATTCTCCGACTTTACCCCTCAAAGTTCCTACATAGACTATCTTCTTGACTTCTCTTCGTTCCCATAGCTTCATTAGTTCTGCTAATTATTGGATTAGAGTAGCCGTGGGTAGACAAGGATCCTGATAATCCATCATGGCGACATCTAAGGAGTCTCTGTAGGCTATTTCTTGTAGTGAGCCCAGCTATTTGGTGCTATCTGGTGACACAAGTCGAGAAATATCCAGTATGGCCCGTAATACCAATAAGGGGAACTCTTGCATAATCGGTGCACCCTAAGACGGCTTGAGTGCAGTGGCTCCATCTAGTTGTCCACATAAAGTTTGCTGGTTGAATTTTGTTGATAACTGACACCCATCCCTTAAACTGAGCTTCATCCGGTACCTTAAGGTGGTAGGTAAGGTCGTCAATATAGTCCATATTCTCTGCCAAGGATTTTCTGAGAAGATTCCCTCTATACCCCTGTGTGTGACTAAGAAACCACACGACAAGGATTGTAGGGTTAGCCATGAAATAGTCATGCCCCTACTTCTTCAGGTAGGTAAGTGTCCTGAATTGTTTTACTAATAATGCCGGTATATAGGATTTACCGACTAAGAATTGAATCACTAGCTCAACGACCCTATAGTGGACCTGGCTATATTTGAAGGGAAACAGCACTGTTCCAAATGGTACCATAATAAATGCATTAACCTTCTTTTTAGCCCACGATTCATATCCTTTGCAGAAGATTTGGTGATATTTTTTGTAGGCATTTGGGCTTGAAAACCACTCCACCAACCTTAGGATGATAAAACATTTTTGGCCTTTTGAAGATAAGAATGGGGCCAAGGCTGACTTCTTGACCCCCAACAGCGTCATGAAGATTTTCTTAGGCTAGACTCTAAGATCAGGGATAGCTATTCCCGCTTTGAGGGGTAGGGCACTAAGTAGCTATGAGTATTCTTCTTTGGTAGGTGTCAATACATATGGGCCAAAGTTGAAAGCTGTAGATTCTCGGTTCCAGTAATGGATAAGGACTTGAATTAGAGACCAGTGGAGCTGGACTCGCATAAAGGATATGATCGACCCAATCTTCTTATAGACATAATTTTGCTTAGGGAGTAGAAGTTGGTTTAACCAATTTTTTAAGATGGCTTTAGGGAAGGAGTACTTATCCAATTGGACTTCACAATGCACTTTGGGCTGATGGGCTCTGGATTGATACTACCTTGAGTCTCTATATCTATATTACAATAAGATATAAATGAAATAAAGATGCGTCGACTATTTACAACGAGGACACTAAGTTTAGAATAAAGTTGGATGCGACGTTAATAATTTTGCAGCTTTTTAAAAAATTTTCTTAGAAATTATGTAGCTTTTCGTTAACTAAAAAGTGATAAAAATAAAATAAAATACGTATAATATAAGGAAATACAATATTCACAAAGAAATAAGCGTAATCTAATATATAAAAATGCAATATGTTACACATAGATGCAATGCAGTAGGGATGGTAATTAATAAATTATAGGAATTATGATAAATCCACGGTTAAAGAGAGCCCCTATATATAAGTATATTCAAAATACAATTAAAAAATGATGCTCGTGTATACTTATATATAAGGGTTACTAAATTTTTTAATTGAAAAGAGATGATGAACTGATTGTAAATTAAATCAAGCTTTTCCTACAATTTTAAAAAAAAAAAAAACTAGCCCTTTTTTTCAAAAAGGATGAATGTGAGAAGGTAGGATATACGGGTCTTAGGCTTTGTAGCTTCAAGGCTTTTTAACGAGAAACCTAGTAAGCTACATTGAAGCTTGAGTGGGGTCGCCTATCACCGCTAAGCGAGGGTAATGACCTCAATGACCCGAGAGTTATACAATGGTGGCTCGTCTTAGGTTCTTAAGGTAGCCTAGGTCCAACTACATCTAAACACACAGATGGTTACTGAAAAAGAAAAAAAGAAAAAAAAAAAACTCCATCCCCATAAGGCCCATTAGGCTAGGCTTCTTTTTTTTCTTTTTTTTTTTTAAAGGCTTGCATCACTAAAAAAACAATTAGTACAACTATAATATAATACAAAAAGAAAATAATAATGCAAAAGCCCATTAACTTTTTTTTTTTTTTTAATTTCACATGGCTCGCTCACTAAGCATCCTTAATGAAGTCGTCAATTCTGTGGAGCCCTATTTCGATTTCCTTAGTTTAATATATATTAAGCCCAACCCACTTAATATAAATTACTCGATATTAAACTTAAGAAAATATTTTTGTAAAAAAAAAATTTAAAAATTAGAGTCGTCAACCGATTCAACTGGTAAAAAAAATAAAATTAGGATTTTCAGGTAGGAAAACCCTAATTTAACCATTACTTTGCAAATATTCTAAAAAAAATTGAGTTTTAGAAAATTGAACCAGAAAACTAGGTTTGAGAGTTAACTTATTAAAACTAAGTCACAATGTGAAAATTAAAAGAAATTTGATGGGTTTTTTTTATAATATTTTCTAAAAATATTAAAAATGTACCCAAATAAGTAAAAATAACTAAAATGATTTTTTATTTTTTTTATTACGAATTTTTTAATAAAAAAGAAAAAAAATTATTTTTTAACGGTTGCTCCAAAGGTGCTTACGCATTTGCTAATCGAGATCAAACTGGCCGTAGTTTTTATTATAAAATTTTTAGTGGGTAGATTATTTTTATTTTTGAAAACTGAGCTATGTTTACGTTTTTATCAATTTATTATATTAAAAAAATCCTAGAAAATATAATTTTCCTAAATTAAATAAAAAAATCCTATCTAACTTTCCTTAAAAAAAACTCAATTAAAAATTTATTTTAAAAAAAAAAACCTAAGTGCTAAAAATATATATTCTTATTTAAAAAATGATTTTTAAAAAAAAACTAATTAAACAAAAATTGCAAGAAAATAAAAAAACCTGCATTTGAACACAAAAATAGATTAATAATAATAATAAATAACTAATAAAGTAAATTAATAAAAATTACTAAAATAAAAAAAATAATAATAAAATAAAAAATAAAAAACCGAAAAATTACTTAATGTCAAATTGTTGGTATTGGGCAATGATCTGGGCATGCATAGGCAACGCTGTGGGTGAGGATTAGGTGATGGTTCAGGCAAGTGTATGAATGGGTGAGCATCTGGGCATGCGGATGGGCGAGAATAAGTACAAGTTGTGCGACAACACAAATGGGAGTGAGCAAGAGCTGGGCGATAGTACAGGCGAGGCTGGGCAACAACACAAACGGGAGTGTAGGCGATCACTAAGCAAGGGCTGGGCGACCGTACAAGCGATAATGGGCAATGATACGGGCGAAGCTTTAGGCAAGCGGATGGGCGACAGTAGGCAACAATGTGGGTGATAATAGGCAACAGTGTAGCATGGATCTAGGCGTGTGGTAGGCGTACTATGGGCAGTAGCTCAAGCAGTGTTGGGGGACACTAGGGCGTGGATCTGAGCGTGCGGTGGGCAATAGCTTAGGCAGTATTGGGCGACATTAGGGTGTAGATTTGGGCATGCTGTAAGTGGTAGCTTAGGCGGTGTTGGGCGACATTAGGGGCATGGATCTGGGTGTGTAGTGGGCGTATTGTGGTGGTGGGTGTAAGTGCTATGTTGGCATATGTGTGGTGGTATGTGTGGGAGTGTATCAATGCGTGAGGAATGTGGCAATGCGTGTAAAAGTGTGGTGGCATGTGAGGAATGGGGCAACACGTATAGCAGTGTGTTTTAGGTGTAAGTTCTAAAAAAATGACCCCTTAAAATCCTTAACTTGCATATTATTTATAAGCTCTAAAATTGAAACTTTCGTATCTCGATACGAAAGATTTGTTTTTTATTTAACCTAAATTCAGCCTAGCTTCTAGAAACCCTAGCTATTTTGGGCTTTTCTTTTAAGGCTCGGCCCTATCTAATTTAGCCCAATAATTTAGATAAGTTAATTCAGCCCATCTCACTACCTAATTCAACTTCCAACTTGACATGACTTGACTCTTAACCTAATTTTCTTTTTCTTTGAATTTTCATTTTTTATTATTTGTTATTTTTTTTCTATTTTTTTACTAACCCGACTCAATTAATAAAAATAATTTGGCAAAAACAAGGTGTCTACATAGGGTCTCTGGAAAAAAAACCTAAATTAAGTCTCACAAATGAGCCTTAAGATCCTTTAACATTTCATAGGTTTCTCCAATGACTTGTACTAGAAGGGCCCTTAAGGCTTAGTTGTGAACTTCAGAACACTCGAGCTTTTCCTTCAAATAGGCGATCTTATCTTTTAGTAGCTACTCACGAATCTTAGATATGTCTTATGGCCTATCATTCCGTTGATTGTTTACTTAGTTACCTGCCATTCTAGGTCTACACATTTTATGGATAACAATCAATCATTAAGGTAACAAAAAAAAGCACGTAGAAATATGTAGATATTAGGATCGTTTGGGTTAATACATTACTCCTTAAGTTGCAACCTTACTATTATTTTTGAAAAATTTGATTGCATTAAAACTCTTGAACGAGTAGTAAGGTTACAATTCTTAAAGGTAGTATTAACTTAAGCTTGAAGGGGAGTATATATAATTAGGGTAGGTTCTAAAAGGTCCTTAAGCTTTGTGATCTCACTTGTTTTTACAAAATGCTTTCATTGGTCACATCAAGCTTAAGTAGAGTAACCTAATCAACCCCAAGCAATTGTTACTTTACTATACCTAGAGCCTATATAATGGCCCCCCTCCTGGAATCCTAAGACGGCCTAGGTCTAATTGCATCTACCCTACATCTTTGATACAATAAATAACCCCCCATGTCCTAATACATGTTGTATGCAAAATAAATATAGCAATCAAAGTAAAGTATATACACAAAATTAATAACAAATAAACAAACAGACTAATAAACAAATAAATGACATAGGTATTTTGAAAGGCAATTTTAATTTCAGAAAATATTTTACGTGTTTAGCCCTCTTGACAATCCCTATTAGAGTCGCCGAGCTATCAAGCTTGTTTTTTTTTCTTCCCCGATTTTTTTGTTAATTTGTCTTCTTTAAACTGATCAACATTAAATCTTACTCATTTAATACTAATCCTTAACTAGAGTTTAAAAAAAAACTAATTCTTTTGAAAAATTTTTTGGAGTCGCTACCCGACCAGAATCGAGAAAAAAAAAGTTAAATTATAACTATTTAGGTAGATTGGTTATAATTTAGCTAGTGGTCTTTTCGATATAAACCAATTTTGTAAACGGTTTTAAAAATTAGAGATTTGGATTCAGGGGCTATTTTATTAAACCCTAAACGTGTGCCACTTTTAACCTTCCAATTTTAAATTTGCTTTTCAAAATTACCCTTTAAGAACAAAACATTTAATCATATGTAAATAACAAAAAAAAAAAAAAAGGATTGTTAAATTATTATTTACATATATGGAAAAAAGAAAAATTTCTGTATTTTAAGTGGCCTTGTACTTATGTATAAGTACTTACGTACCCGCTATTCGATATTAGACTTTCGTAGTTCATTTATGAAAACTTTAGTAAGTTGATTGATTTTAGTTTTAAAAAAAGGTAAGATTTACATTATTTACCCGTTTCAAGTCTATTTAAGGAAAATTTCTCAAAGGGTGCTAAATCGGATTTTATTTCTAGAAAGTTCTAAGAAAATATCCTAATTTGGAAAAAAAGATTGATTACTTTTGTTTATTTTGGAAAACTGATTTTCTAAGTGGTAACATAACTTTTAATTTCTAATTTACTTTTTTTTTTTACTTTATTATTATTATTATTATTATCATCATCATCTAGCTAAAAAAGTAAAAATAAAAATAAACTATTCTTTTCCCTTTTTTTTCTTTTTCTTTTTCTTGCTTTTCTTTTCTTCTATTTCTTTTTCCTTTTTTCCTTTTTTTATTTTTCTTCTTTTTCAAATTTTTTTCTCTTTTTTCTTTCTTTAGTTATAAATTACAATGCAATTACAAGAAAAAAAAAACCAAAACACAATACAACATAAATAGGTCGGACCAAAAACTAAAGAGACTCTAATCGAAGCAATGACGCGGGTTAGAGACGCGGGTTAGAGCTCCACGGGATGTAGATCCAAGTTGAACCTTAGGGTCAAATCTGGGTCGAATGACTTGACCACAATAGAGAAGATTATAGCAACGTTTGGGTGCGACGAAGGTAGTTTTAAGCAAGATTTTTTGTGGATAAGGGCGGTTTTGTGTCAATTTTATTGGTAAAGGGGGGTTTGCCCCAGTGCCGCAGCTTAAGGTGGTGGTTTGGTAATGATGAGCACTTGGGCAATGGTGGATGGCACTTGAAGTGGTGACTTTAGCTCGGTCAAAGTTGGTATATGCTTAGGTTTGGGTATCGTACATGGCTGTTGGTAGGTGAGGATATGTGGTGATTTGAGTGCTATGGAGAGATTGAGAGGGTGCCGTCAGTGTTGGTGGTGTGTGGTGTTCGAGTTTGGTTGTAAGGGATTGGGACATTAGTGGCTAGATCAAATGAGAGAAGGTCATGTTTGAGGGTTTGCAGTGGATGGACAAGGATGTGGTCGAGAGAGAGAGATGTCGTGAGGTTGGGGTATCATATGTATGTAATTTGATGTGTGGATTCTAAAGAGAGAGAGAGGGATTAAAGGTTCAATCATAGTTCATGGGTAGATGTGTGAGAGAGAGAAAGGCTGAACGTTGGTCATGGATGTTGTTTAGTTGGTGGTCTTGATAGGGGCCAACGTTGGGGTTTGGTTTGTGGTACTGTTGGTGTCTACAGTGGGCAGTACTGCACGATGTTCAAATTGGGGTCACGTGAGAGTGTTTGGTTATGGTTGTTTAGTAGGTTTTGAGAGGGAGGATGTTGGAGTAAGAGAGGTAGGTCGAATGGCTATGTGTGTATTCGGCCATAAGAGAGAGATGTCGAAGATTACTATATGTAGGGATCGATTCATGTTATGGACAGTAAGTAAGTCAAGGATGAGGGTTTGGAGTTGCTGTTAGAAGAAAAAAGAAAGAGAGTTGGGGTGGTTCTGTGTGAGGGAAAGTGGGTTGATTCAGTTAATGAATTGGAGTGTGGATCCCAAGCTCCCTACGTAGGTTCTTTTTTCATAAGCTAGAGAGAGATTCTAAAGCTTTAAATTTAATTCAAAGATTAATGAAAATTGCTTAAATTTTGTAAGTTTGACCACAATAAAATATGTGAAGTTTGTTGCTATGTAAGAATGAGAGGGAAAGAAAAGGAAAGAGGAAAGAAGAAAGATGTGTTGTCAAGACTCTATCACGAAGTGTTACATGTCACTACAAAACATGTAGCCTAGTGATTTCTTGACATATGGCAATGTGGACAAAATAAAAGCAAAAGGCATTCTCATACCTTTGATAAGGTTTGACTCCAACCAAACCTAATGCAATACATAAATGCTTATTTGTTAGGCCGTTAACCTATACCTTATTCATATGTGTAACTAAGATCAATCCAAGCTAAATTCAAATCTAAGTTCAAGCTTAATGATCCTTTCCTTTTTGTTTTTTTTTTTATAAATTCTATTCTATTAAACTTATTCTAAAAAATTGTTATTTTCTAAATTTCTTAAATCTTCTATTTTTCTAGTTTTTATTGTAACTTTTTAGTTTTTTTGTTTCCTATTTTTTGTGTTTTTCTAAATTCTTTTTTTTTTTTTTTGCTTTACTTAAAATTTATTTTATTTTTTGTAAATTTCCTACTATTTTGTTTTTCTTAAATTTTCTATTTTTTGTATTTTTCCTAATTTAAGACCCCTATCTTATTCTAAAAATTTTGAAAATATAAAAGAAGGGGGGGAGTGCGCAAAAATGGGGTGTCTACAACCATTGCCCCCCTGCATCTTCTTCCTCACACATTTCTAGCCATTTTCTCATCTTTTTTCCTTCTTCAAATAGGCCATTTCAGGATCATTTTTTATTGATTTTTTTATATGATTTCACCAAATTAATAATGAAATCATGTAGTACGTATGGCTTGCTTCCAAATTAAACTCAAAACCCAACTAAATTCATCCTCCTATATGACCAAAATCAAGCATAAAAATTGGAAAAAAAATTCATTTTTCAAGTAAAAAACCATTTAATTCGAATATTTGAATTAATGGATTTCTAGACTTACTTTGCATATATAAGCTTCAAATTAGTATAAAAAGGGTGTTGGGAACACTCTTTGATCATCAATCCTTGTCAATTTGCTCAAGAACACCGATACCACTCTCTCTCTCTCACTAGCATGATTTTTCTCTCTTAAGAGTAGCTACCTCTACGGTGGTTTTCGACGAAAGCCACCACTACTATCACCACCATTCACTTTCCCATCCTTAATAGCATAAGAGTCCACCTTCATTTGAAGCCCTACAACCATTACTCAAAGGAGCAATCACTATGGTCAATAGTCAAGTTCAAAGCGTCCATCAAACCACCGTGTTAGGACATGGCATCATGCCTACCCTCTCCCCCTAAGCCTAATAAGATAAACATAAAACTCCTCATCCCTGTCCAATTTGGTGTCTAGAACGTTCGGAAGCATACATCATCACAACTATCGTTAAAGAAGATTTAGGACTTGAAGCTGACTTGAGTCGACCAGGTCTGTACCCTTTTTTATTATATATATTATTATTTATTGATTTATTATTCATGTAATTGTAAATGTAAAAACTGGAAAAAAAAAAGAAGAAAAAGAAAAAGAAGAAAAAAGAGAAAAAGAAAAGCTCAGTTTTTTATATATTATTTTATTTTCGATTAAGAATTAAATAAGAAGAAATAATGATAAATAATAATAAAAATAAAAATAAGACAAAAACAGGATTAGTGAATAAAAACCGTTTTGACACTTTAAAAAATCGGTTTTTTTTTTTAAATAAATAAAAGTAAACGATCATTTTTCCAAATTAGAACCTTTTCTAGAACTTTCTAAAAATAAAACCTGGATTTAAGGCCTTTTAAATCTTTCTTAATAAAATCAAATCTACTTAAAAACGTAAAACTCAACATGTTTTCAAAATTAAAATGAATTCAGCATAGTAAAGTTTTACAAAAAGAATTACGTTTATCTAATTCTAAATAGTGAGTACGTAAGTATCTACGAAGTGATGATAAAAAAAAAAAAAAAAAAAAACCTATTTTTCCATTTTTAGTTTAAATCATTCAATCCATTTTTTAAAACGTTTAGTTCATTTTTAATTAAATCATTTAATCCGTTAACCAATGAAAGGTAATTTTTAAGATTAAGATTAAATTTAAAAAGTTATTAATACCTATAAGTGTTTAAAATCCTAACCTCTGAACTCAATTTCTAGTTCTTAAAACCATTTATAAAATTGGTTTTATTGGAAAGACCAATAGTTTGGTTATAATTCAACTTTTTTTCTTGACTCCAATCGGATGACGACTTTATAAATATTTTCAAAAGATAAAAGAACCAATTTTCTTGAAATCTTAGTTGAAGGTTGATATTAAACGGATACGATTCAATATTGATCAGTTTAAAGAAAACTTATTTATAAAAACTAGGAAAAAATCAAGCTCAACATTATGTATATATATATTGCATGCATAAAGATCATGAGTTACTCCAAGTCTCAAAACACTAAGATAGTGCTATTTGCTAGCTAATGAATTAGATAGTTAAATTGTGCTTGCTATATTAGTTTATTTATTTATACTTATATGTGAATTCTAACTATATGTAACATAAGCATGTGCATTTAGTGTTCCGTACTGGGCATAGTTTACCCTTTGAGATCTTGTTGTCTTTCAGTTGCAAGTACAAGTTCTATAGAGAATTTTGAGTTTTATAAGGAGACTAATTATGATTATTATTACCATAACAAGAAGACTGGTTATTATTACTTTGATGACAAGATAGAATTCACTTAGAAGTTAGACTTAATTTAATTGGACACTGTTAGAGAATTATGAACAGTTATTTTATTATGAGTTTTATATTGTAGATTGTGTAGCAGTCAACTGTGACTCCCTATTTGATTTTATGTATTGTTGGAATATGAGTTTCCTTGTTTAAAGTCATGAGTTTTATTTAAATTGAATAAGTTAAAGAAGTTTCAGAATTTGAACAAGGTGCTTACAATTGCTATGTATTTAGAGATAAGTGGTTAATCACACTACTCTTATTTAATGTTGATGAGATATTCATTGTGAGTTAGTGGCTATTTATTAATTTGTTAATCATGGAGAGATGGTAGGTTACTAGATACCTTAGTATGTCGGTATTTAGGGTTGATACGTGGCAAGAATGTGTCTTCCTAGGTTTTGAGGCATTATAGATAATTAAAAACAATCCTCCTTAATTTGATCCTTATGGATATTTGTCTAATTTTAGTGTATGGCATTGGGTTTATTTCCTAAATATAACTTATATAATACACTATAATTTTGTGTTGAAATTCATTTTTCCTAAGTGTATCCTTTGAGTAATCTAGGTTAGTAGACCATTTGACTTATCCTTTGAGCTTTTCTATTTAACACAATCTTATCATTTCACTTATCCTCTGAATTTCTATAGTCTCCTTAACTTAACACTTATCAAATAACTCAAGTTAACTCAAATTACTTATTATGTAGACTTTACACACAATGAAACTTATTACTAATATTTAGCTCTTTTTTTTATCATCAAAACACTTAAATGAGAGAAACTGGTACTGAGAAAAAATTTTCTTTTTTCTTTCCTTTTATTGTATTGCTTTGGAAAGTGTACAATGTTTTTATAAAATCATTACAAGTGATGGGTTGAACCTACCCTCAGCATATGCTTGTCTTCATATGCATCAATTGGTGGTGTATTGTCCAATGTTGTCATCAAATCGTGAGTGGTAGCTATGTGCTACCTATTGTTGATCGAAAGTGGATTGTTATGAGCATCATTGTCTTCGATTATAAGCTTCCTAGTGCATACCTTATTCTAAAATACCTTTGTCGAATTTTGGCGATGTTTGGTAGGATGGTTTTACGATTCAATGATATCGAAAAAAATTTAGGATTGTTAACAGAGGTTGGTATTGAACCAAAGACATCTCCATGTCTTTATCTCATAGCCATAATCAAGGATCGCATTTACTTTGTCCACAAAGGTAAAAGATCGATCCTTTTATTATTTTAATTCATAAAACTTCCATTTATTTACCATTTTTCCACCAGACTTTCAAGGAGTTTATATTAAGGTTTTAGAAGTTATTTACCACTATTATTAGATTATCTCTTTTGTTAAATATATATCAAAAACCTATCAGGATTTTCTGAGATTATTAAGTGATTTGTTAATCCTATTTAATTCCTTTATGATCTTATCAATCAATAACGATTGTGATGAACCAATTATTATGGACTTCATGTAAAATATCCAAACCTGTTAACACCTTTATCTATTTTAATATTCATGAGTAATATTAAACATTAATTTAGATACAAGCTAGTTCGTATTTGTTGTTAACAAGTCATATCTAGCAATACTTATGTTCATACCCCTTAATTTTCATGCTTTGTATTCAAAAACCTAAACTACCTAGTACCCTAGCTAGGTAATTGACTAACTACATACCACTTTTATGCAAACCAGGTCCTTCGACTTGTACACATCAAGTCTAGGGTCAATTGCATCTTAAATCATCCTTTTTCCAAGTTTTTCTCTAAAGTTTGTAATTTCAAGCCCTAGATGCTTACAAGGTTTAACTCCAAATCATGTCCTTACTTTAATTCCCTATTCTTGGCTAAATTCTCTAAATAGTTTATAAGTAATGTCTCAAATTTCAATTTACATAACCTATTATGTTCAAAACTTTGTTATTTTATTTTGATTAGATCCTTAAGATGAAATTTATTCCTCAATTTGAGATTAAATCCTATGGTGAATGAAAGAAAAAACCTCACGATAGATTTCTTCAAAGAAACGTTTACTTAGCTAAAAGCAAAGTAGCTCGAATTTGTCATAAGGCCTTATATGGTGTCTTATTTAAAATTTCAATATGTATATATACATACCGTAATTTACTTAAACCTCAAAGTATATATATATAATAACTAAGGTAGCAAATAATTAGCCAATAGCTAGCAAGCACTGTTTAGGAGCAATAAATAAGAGGAAGCAGGTGTGCCATTATGGGATTAATGAGCCAAAATGAAGACAACTAATAAAGGATAGTCAATATAATATAAAGTTGAGAAAATCATCCAAGTTACACATGTGTTCCACTTGGAAAATTCCCCATTGACCTTAGCTACTATATAAACCCCATGTAAGCTCCTAAAATTGAGTTTAAGATAACCGAGCTCAGATTTAGAGTTTTTAGGGTAACTTATCCAATTGAGTCCAAACTTTGTGATTAAAATGAAAAAGTTAGTCGAGATATTACAATGAAGTTAGATTTTAGTAATAATGACCCGAAATCCCAATTTTGCCCTTAGAAATTGGAATATTTACTAAAGCCCTAAAATGTTCAGAACTCCTAAAATTGAACTTAGATTGCAACGAGAACGTAGAGATAAGTTAATTGAGCTATAAAATGAGATAATGTAGTATAATTTACTATAAAAAAATACACGTAATTTTTTAGTATACCCGATACAAATAATAATTATACTCGTAAATTAACTTAAAATTGAGTAATTATATATATATTGTGTTGAATTCATGAAATTAACCTTACAATGTATCCTAAAAATAAAAGATATGCTAGAAACTTAATTATATGAGTAAAGTTATATATTTCACATGTTATTTACATAGGATATAACCTTGTATATTAATTAAATAATTAATTCTAACATATAATATCTATATTTAAGTAATTATTTAATAAAAGAAAAAGAAAAATTAATTAAATAACATTGAGATTGCTGGAAGGAGGCATGGCAGGAGAATAGGAACTTGCATTGCTGATTCAAAAAGCAAATTTATCACATTAGGACACCACATGCTTAGCTAAAATAGGAAAAAACAAAAGAAAAAAATAAAGAAAAATCATAGGCGGTGAGAGAGCTTTATAAAAATTATCCTAGCAGCAGAATAACAACATTTGACAATTTGGAACCAAAAACAATAGAAAGAAAAATCAAGAAAAAATTGTAGAAAATATATAAAAAAAAAAAGAAAAACAGAACAATCACCGAGCAAGGCTAGTTCTTAGGGTTCCCTTTGATCTGCTGTTACGCCACTCCACCACCAAGGAGTACCCCCAGCGTCTAGGCGTTCCGACAACCGCCCAGCCGCTGCCGGCCACCGGAGCACCCAAGAACACCAAGGTCAAATTTCTGCCCTGTTTTTCAATAATTTCTAAAAAATAATAAATCAGCCCAGAAAATTATGAAAAAAATTACACTTAGGTTATTTTAGACATGCTTCCATGTGATATTTTTATTTTTGAAAAATTCATAATATTTAATATACTTTATTAAGAAATCTGTAATTCATCCGAATATATATTTATGAACTAAATGTACTATATGATGTTGTTTCTAGCTGAAAATTTTTGTGTAGGATGTGTATGATATATAGGTAATTACTACATAGCCCAAATTTTTATTTGAATAATTTTAATATTTATTGAATTTTTAGGCCTGAAATTGGTTCGAAAATAGGCTAAAATTATGAATATAATAGGAAATTATGAAATTAATTGATGAAAGGGACATGTACTGATCTATAATAAATAATAATGGTATTGAGTCAGATTGAAATTAATTGGATGCTAAAAGAATTATAATTGGATAATTTATCAAATTTAGGGGTAAAATCGTCAACACGAAAATATAGGCAATAGGTCGAAAACTTAAAACCAAGTGATAATTGAATTCCCTATATTTTTAGAAGTCCATAGAAATTTTCAGGGAATTATTGGGTAATCCGAACTATTTATTACAAATTTATTAAGTAAAATATCTTAAATCACAAGTCGGGGTGCATTTGTAACATTAATAGACTAAAATGAACTAAATAGTTAAATAAAATCTATACATAGGATTGCTGATCAAATTAGATTAAATGGAAATTTTTATTATAATTATTAATATTTTCTGATCGGGATGCACTTTAGGTGTATTAGAATTGAATAATAATTATATTGTTACAATATAGGGACAAATTGGATAAAATATAATTTAAAACTGTAAATTTCGCATAATACGATCGTTTTTATATAATTATGTATAATTGTATTAAAAATTCAAACTACCCGTTAAAATCTATCTCTAGGAACAGGACTCATAAAATGTGTCGTTAAGTCTATACGAATTCAATGACACTAGTTTTGTTGAAATCGGATAACCTTAAGCAATCTAGCTTATAACTATAACATATTCAAGAATATACACATTTCAGTAACCTTACCGGAATCAAAACGTGAATTAATAAATAAAAAGTACGTTTCAATACGATCAAAACGATATATAATATGTAATAGTATATATGATGTACAGTATCAATAATTAATAATTTAATTCGATATATAATAATAACATGACTGCATATTATGGAAATAATATATATATATAACCATTTTAGATTAAACCCTAATGTTTTCGTAATTATTACGAAAACTAAATTTGGACCTTTTGTGTAATTAGGACCTTCCAAAGACGGTTGACAATTCAAGTCAGCAATAGCGAACATCTAAACAAGTAAGTTAGGATGGTAGCTTCGCCGCTGTTTGGGTACTATTTAAAGTATCCGGAGACCCAAAAGTACTTCTGGTTGTGTTTGTAGTTAGATGATTATGCGCATGCTATGTGTGTGAATGATACTTTGTTGTGACAGGAGTTCAACTCGTTGGTGTGCTGTTCTGCATATTTGCATGGATTCTGTATTGTGTGAACTTATTGGTCACCCCTGATTATCACTAATGATTATTCGACTAAAGTGTAATTGGTCATGCATAATCACCCGTTAGGGGAAACGATTAAGAGTGTTAGGCCAAATACTGACTTCCTTCGATGAGGATAACTGAAATGGTCCTTTCCCCATTCTTAGTCGAACTAAGTGATAGGTGAGGAGGTCGCTACAAGGTTGGGGGCCATGGTTCGAAGGCGGTCTTGGGAAGGGGGTGTTCTCCATTGCACAAGCCCGGGTTTGGTCTAACTTGAGTCGCAATGAAAGTCCTCAATCCGGGTTGGAGCGGATGAAATTTCTCTAACCTTACAGTGGACCGGTTAACTCTGTGCAATGTTTTCATTTGAGTGATTGCATTGCATTTCATCATAATTATTAACCTTATTTGTGATTGTATAGTACTCTTCTGACTCCGCCCCACTTACTGAGCTAGTTATGCTCACACCCCTACAGACTCTTTTGCAGGTGTTGAGTAAAGACAAAGATGTTCAGGTACCACCGTTCTCAGGTTAATGTGTTGCTGTGTGGGAAAGTGAGGATCGAGGAATTTAACTGAACCTGAGCTTTTGTTTTGTCTTTAAGTTTTGAAGAAAACTAAATGGGAATTCCCTGGGAGCCCACTAGTTTTCTAGCTTATTGTATATAAATCGTAGAACCTGTGGTTTTTAATAAACTCTGATTGTAATCTTTACCCTTAGACGTGAAATGTTTGTATAATTACTGTTGTAGTACTAAACAACAGATTGTATAGAACAAGTATTTTGTAAAAGCTCTACCACAGGTTTGGATATTAACAGATGTCAGAACAGACGTTTCAAGTTAGTTGAGTTGTGCGCCTTGTGTAAACTGCGTCTACGATAGCAGCTGTGAGGTCAGCTTCTATCTTAGATTAGTTTACACGGCGGGACTGTTATGACCCTCTTGTTCGGGGCGGGACTGTTATGACCCTTCTTGTTCGGGGCGTGACAGTTCTGAGTTGGTATCAGAGCATGATTCTAAAAAGAACCAAGCTTTGAAGCGTCTAATAAAAAAGGAGTAGACAATAGGATCACTGAGAGTGGGTTTGGTAATGGATTTAAAAGACTTAGATTGTAAGATATATGTAAAACAGAGTTATGAACTAACTTTAATTTATTATTTCAGATTCGAAAAACTGGTTTGTTACATGCATGGTGGAATTTTGAATGGGAAGGAGATGAAACTCCTATTGAATATAGGATTCGGATGCAGAATCTGTTGTTAGATTTGGCTGATTGGAAGTTGTTTTACACTGTTGATGAGATTCTTGAAAATTATAAGCATGGAATGTCCTATAGCATGCAAGATGATTGGAGAATAATGAGGGATGAGTTAGGGCCTGCATATAATGAGTATACTGCTATTGCTGCTTATGAGAAGAAATATCTGCGAGAAAATGGAGTTTTATCTGTAAGAATTCCTATATTATATTTTCCAGCTTTAGTAGAGGCCGATAGGGACTATCCCCCAGGTTTTGATCAGATAACCCCAAGTGTTCCACATATTCCTAGGAACTATCCTCCTGGTGTAGTTGACTGGTTTCCCAGATACCCCCTGGATGAAGTAGAGGGTATAGAAGTACCACTGTAGCCTCATGAGCCCGAACCCCCTGTGATGCCACCCAAGAACCCACCTCAAGAAGCTCAGCCGAATGTAGGAGTGAATAATGATGATAATTATGATCCTGAGGAAGATCCAGAAGAAGAGGAAGCACAGGACAGTGGTAGTGAGGTGCACGAGGTAGTGGTTATACCAGATACTCCTGTAGTGATAGAGGTTAGTTCAGGATCTGATGAAACTAGCATGGAAGATTGGTTTCCCTTAGAAGATGTAGCAACCCCAGATAGTGGAAGTAACTAAAAGATAGAATGTTGATAGACAGATAAGTCTAGGGCTTTTGATATTACCTAACCTAGTAGTAGTTTGATGTACCTAGGTTCCCCTAGCAATTTCTTTTATTACCCTAGAAATGGACTAATGTAAATATAGATTTAAACTTTAATCACATAGCCATTGTAACTTACTTAAGGAAACGATTAAAATTCTCTGACCAAATATTAATCCCATCGAAAGAGATAGTAGAAAGGATCTCTTCTCTACCCTTAGTCGAAAGAAGCGACAGAAGAGAATGTTGTAACAAGGTTAGGAGCAGTGGTTTAAAGACAATCATAAGAGGAGTTCCATCTTCATTACACAAGCCTGAGTTTAGCCTTGAGTTGGTCCATCATGCTAAAACTTTTCAAAAGTACAATCTTTCTAATTTCATGATGGATCAGATAATGTAATGTAAATTGAATTTATTTTGAGCATTACATCTCACTAAATTGATAGACAAACCTACCCATTTTGCCGTAATGTGATGTTTTTGTCTCCATTCCCTTATTGAGCAACGGTTACCCACATCCCCATATATTTATTTTACACATTTCAATAGATATAGCATGTCTTGACAACTCTCAAACATAAAGAAGATGAGTCAAGGGTTTAGAGTGAGGATTAACTACAATTAACTTTTATGTCTATATTTGAAGTCAACTGGCCACTTAGGTAACCCAGTCTAATTCACAGTTTTAGCCTATAATTAGAAGCTTAGAGTTTCTCTAAGAGTATTATGTACAAAATTCTACGTAAATTTATATTTTCTTATAAAAACATTTTCTATAACTATAGTGGCAAAACTAAAGATGCTTCAAAATAGTTTAGTTATATGTGTTTTGTGTATATCAACTATTATAGCTCTTAAGTGATTAGTTTTTTTCATAGGTCAGTATATACGATGAGATTGTTATATATGAATTGTTGAATATTCAAGGGGGAATAAAAATCATACAAGCTCTCTCTTTTTCATTAACATGTTTTTATTAGCCATCATATACAATATATATATATATATATAACTTTCATATAAATAATGACTTAAGATGAATAATTGAATAATATTTATTTGTAAAATTATTTTAATAATTTGAAATAATTTGCTTCAACAAAATATAAAAGGCAAGAGTTTTCGAAATTATCGTAAACATGATAAGAAAATAAATAACTTCTGAAATTATATATTACAATATACTTTAACAAATAAAATTATAGAAATAAATTATAATATGATACAATTTAATAAATAAAATTATGAAAATATATTAATGATATAAAAAAAAGTATAATAATATGATATGTATTATATTAGCATTCAATTACATTAAAAAAAAAAATCGAGACCATATAACAACGGATAGCGACCGCTTCAAGCAGTAATGTTCCACAACCTCCAGGCTTCTAAAAGAGATCATAAGGAGCCAAATGAGCCACCAATTTCTGGCTGAAATTTGGGACATGTAGAATCATGATTTGGATAAATGCCACGCCCCATCTTCTGTGGCTGCACATTCATGGTGCATTCCAGCCCCACTATGTGCATTTTCATAATAATCATATCTGGATATGAATATGAAGATATATGGAGGAATAAAAGATGAAAACAACTTTTTTAAAGTGCGTAGGCGGAACCAACCACTGCCTTATGGGGCCTCAATCCGTCCCCACCACCATAACCGGGGTTTTATTTATTTGTTTATGTTGTTTTTCTCAATGTACACTTGTTTAAGGATAACCGAGATTACCTAAGCAAAATACCAATACGTCAATCATAGAGCAAACTCCGGTGGACCTTCTGAATGATAGTTTATTAGCTTTTGAGGTATTTCTCCATCCACCAATTTCAAGTTGTGGAGTGCAAGGGAATGGCTTGTGGACCAAGCATAGCGAATTGATTAGTTTGATAACCTAACCAAAACCTGTAATTATTTATGCCGCCTTCATCATATGAAGAGAGTTGTTGGAGATAAAGCAATATTAAATTCATTAAATATAAAATCAGTCCCTGTCATATTTTTAAGCATAAATATATCCGCCGTTGTCTTTACTATTGTCAATTTTTTTCTTTTTTTCTTTTTGCCATAAACCTATTGTCAATTAATATGTTAATAGAAGGATATAAAATATGCACAAGTATATGTTAAGCCTGCAATTGGGATTTCAAAATGGTTTGACCCGCATCTTATGAACAATTGAACAATTACACCTAAACTCTAAAGTGGGATCCAATAATAAACAATATTGAACATTGTTTTTTTTTTTTTTCCCTCCCAATTCAGTTTTGAAATTTCACATAGTATCAATAAGTCTTTGAATTTTATTTATTTATTTATTTTTTTACCATTTATGCAGCATTCCCTGAATATGACAAGTTGCATGGCACGTCATATAAAAAACATAAAATTCAGAAAGTTCAAAGATTAAAGTGATTTTAAAAAAAAAAATTATGATGAGAGCAAAAGAAAAACTATAAAAATTTAAAACTATTCATACATTTGCACGTAAAAGGAGCGAGGACCATAATCGTGGATGAGGTTTAAAATTCAAGAAATAGGTTGGTAAATCCTGGATTCATGTATTTTATTATATACTCTCCATTCAGTTCATACATGCGATTTTTTATTTTTATTTTTTTTAAATTATCTTGTTCTCTTGAAACGGAATATATTACATCCTTGTAAATGCTGGGTGCAACCTTTCAGAAATATTGGCTTTTGGGATGACTGTGACAGGAGTGGACCATTACGGTTGGGAAAATATCTGGTCAGCATTTATGAAATTACGGCAAAAGTACAAAGTTAACCGCAATTCAACAAAGAGAAAAAAAATTTGATCGACACAAATACGCTATTTCTTCATATCAGTGCAATGTTTGGTAAATATTAATAGTACTTAAATACATACAAATGACAATAATTAAGTCTTAAAAGAAAACTATAAAGAGAATTATAAATTTATGACTTAATTTTTTTCATCTTTTCCATCTTAATCCTAAATATTTTAAAATTTTTATTTGAATCCTATATGTTTGCAAAATCCTCTAGGTTTACAAGTATTATTAAACAAGGATCTCTACTAATGCCAGTTAAGTTTTCCATCTATTTCTATCATGTGTGTGACATTTTGATTGGTCAATGTTTTTTATTAAATAAATATTACAATAAAATATCTTTAAAATAAATAAAATAATAAAAAACTTAAAAACTTAAAAAAAATTCCATAAAAAGTAAAAATTATAAAAAAAAATACAAATAATAAACATATATGCATATATATAATAAACATAAAAACATATACTTTTATTAAAATTACAATAAAATAAAAAATTAAAACAAATAAAAAAATGAAAAAATGAAAAAAAAAAATGTTTCCTATCACCTATAGGCGCACGACCCCCCCCCCATAAGTTGCCACCAGCCATGGGGGTAGTTGAAACCAACATCAGGTAATAGTATAGCTGGCCATGGGTGGCCGCCCACTAGCGCTAACCTCTTTATATTGATGGATAGTCACTTAAGACCAAAAAAATTAAAAAAGAAAAAGGGGAAAAATGTAATCAGGTTTCTATCGAACATGACCTACTTTTTTAGCTAGGTTGTAACCACTATCACTTGGTGTTGGTTTCAATTACCCTTAGGTTAAAGGGTGGTAGGCAATAACCTGTAGGAGGTCGTATGACCCCCCTTAGGTATCCGTTGGTTACTTTTTAGCTTTAGGGTGGTCAGAACTTTTTTTTTTTTTCTATTTTTTTTATCTTTTAACTTTATTTATTTTGTTGTAAGTTTAATAAAAGTATATGTTTATACATGAGAAAAGATAAAAAAGTCTCTAACCTTTACTAATTTTTCTATTCCAATCCTTAACCTTTTCATTTTTTCTAAACTGCTCCCCAACCTTTTTCATGCCATATCAAATTAATCTCTTTATTACTTCTATTAACATTTCATTATTTTAATTTGATGTAGTATCTTTTAACATTAGTTATGCAACATATGGAGCCAAGTCAATGGCCATGTCATCATTAAAGAAGAACTATTTGATCTTGTTTATTTTACTAGACCTATATATGATCCAAACATGTCATGACCAAATATGAACAAATATGCACAAAAGAAATGCAAAAAGAAAAAATGCTTTAGCATGTCAAAACCCTAACCTAATGAAGTCTTCACAATTACTCCCTTGTAAACCTTAACTGTAATCAATTCCTAAAATCAACACATAGAAGATCCAGTTGAAAATCCAAACCCTAATTGCATATTGTTTTGTACTTCACAAACCCTAATCAAAATTGGTTGTTGGAACCTTAATCTGAATTGATTGTTGGAATCGACATAGAGAAGATTCATTCATTCTGTTCTTAGAGTGTTCTAACATGGTGGAAGCGAAAGAAAATCTTTTTTTTTTTTTTTTTATCATACATGGGCCTTAAAGATCTGTATCTAGTTTGTTCATGGTGCTTAACATTATGGGGTTATCTACGGTATTCAAACTCCCTTATGCATCTTCTTCTCCATGAGTTTTGGTAATTCCTTCCCATCAATCTTAACATTTTTTCCAATTTTTTCTATAGTAAAATTATAAAGCGGGTTGATTTAGGGTTAAGGTTTCCTTCGAATATGGATTTTTGATTGCATTTAGATGGAGAATATTAAGGCTTCACGACACGGACTTGAGAAGTGTGATTAGGGTTAGGGCTTTTGCATATGAGGATTCGCCAATGATATTTACCTACTGTTTCTGGGTTTTTGTTTTGTTATGTCAGGTTGTTTAATTTTATTGGGTAATAGGGTTGGATGAGGACTTGTTGTGTGTTGAAGTGGCTACTTGGCTTCAGATGATAAGAATTTAAATTTAAAAAAGATAGGTCACTTTTCTGGATGGAAAAACTAATACAATTAATAGAAGGACTAATTTGATATAGCATGAAAAGGTTGAGGATCGATTTAGAAAAAAATAAAAGGTTAAGGACTAAAATAGAAAAATAAGCAAAGGTTAGGGAATTTTTGTACTTTTCCCTTTATAATTCTCCCATAATTATATGGTAACATCAAATTACAATAGCATCATAGTAAATTACACCCGATTTCTATGAATCATGCCATATATAGTAAAATGGAAATTATTAATAGGTTTAATTTTACCCTTAACAGGCATGATTTATAGAAATCTAATAAAAACAAAACTGTTGATAGTTTACATTTTATGGTTCATTTATTGAAATTAGGTGTAATTTATTATAATATTACGGTAACGTAACATTAACATAAAAAACTCCAATTGTTATTAATGTTTTTATATATTAGAATTTTATTGATATTTATTATTACTAATCAATTTACATGGCATATAATGGTTTCATTACCTTTACACTTCTACAAAGCAAGAATGATTGCTTTAATGCCAACTCTTAAAATGATATCATGGAGGAAAAAATGAGAATAAAAATGGAAGATGTAGCATTTTTTTTTTCCTACTATCTCTTATGAGAATCTAATTGGCATCACTTAGGAGCTTTCTAAGGAGAACTAGATGTTTATAGGTATGTGTGCTTTTTTTTTTCCCCAAACTGTATCATATTACAATTTTAGAGTAAGAGAGGGAATTGATTTATAGGGATCTTATTTGGTGAGTAGCTAACGGAAACATGATAAATTTTTTATAGGACCCCTAGATACCTTCCTTACCACATTTTTTATTGTCTTCTGGCCCTCTTGTACCTAAGATTGAGAATATCAAGGTTTCAAAAATTATTGTTGCTTAGAATGGTTGTAGGGAGTTATCTATAGTCGAAGGGTACATTGGTGAATTAGAAAGGAAAGTTGGTGATATGTCAATCACTGAGAGGGAGCCATCTAGTGGTTTGATCACCGGGTATAGTGGTCAACCTACAAAAAAGCCCTCTTTAGCTAAGCTACAAAGGGCCCTCCAATGCTTAAGTTAGCAAAAGAAGGAATAAGAGATGGAGAGTTGTACATTTAAAAGAAGTAAAGTAAGGATGCTTAGAGTTGGAATCCTTGTAATTTTGGCTCGATGGCTTATTTATAAGACAAGGAGCTTACCTACCTAGGATACATAACAGGTTAGGATTGGTACATACATAATTGGTGTAAAGGAGGTATGGGTAGTACAGGAGAGGACAAAGTCGCTTTTTCATTTAGTAGACACTGGGGACAGTCATGTCTTAGGTATAGGCAGACATCATGGTACGGACTTTATGGATGAATACATGGGCCCAATATCAAGTGTGACCAAAAGAGTGGGTTCGGGTCGCGAGATGGCTTGAAAAGTAAATTGTAGTTGAGGATGAGCAGAAGTTCTCGTGCACCGACGATAGATATGATATATCAATGCCTCATACAAGCTCAGGTCACACTTAATATGACATATAAATATGACCAAAGGTTACTCGCTACTAATCTATGCTTACTAGTTTAAATAAAAGTAGCTCAAGAGTAAGTAGAAAGGACACTTAGCTCAAGAGCGAGTAAAAGTTCAATGTATTCTTTGTATGATGATGCGACTATTACATTATGCGAGTATTGATAGTACTTAGTTAAGGTAAGTCCTAAATTATAGAAAAGGGTCACTACTTGCTAAAAAAAAGGAGAATAATTTACAAGGAAAGCAAGTATTCATGCAAAAGAATATCCTCTATCAGAAAGGACAGTGCTCGCACGTTTTACTCAGTTTATGGTCCCAATAACAGTACGAGTCGAGCGGGGGGGGGGGGGGTTTGATTAGGTTTGGTTAGTGTTGGCAGTTTGGTAGCTTCAATTGTTGAGGCTAGACAAGGGTTAGCTCAAGGACATCTCACATTCAAGTCGGCTTTGGGTGGTTAGCTCCTACCAATTGTTAGCTTGACCTCAGCATTATAGAGATGGCTATTTTCCTGATTTGGTGCTTAGACTGGAGTATTGCGGAGGGGTCGGCTTCACATGTCAGGTGATCACTTCGGTAGCTTCTTGGATGGTGTGGAGAGTAAGTAGTTTGGCAGATTGGACTGGGGTAAACACTACTCCTTAGTACTTAACTCATCTCAGACAGCTTGATGAACCATCTAAGAAAGTCCTTAGATTCGAGAGTGCATGATCGATCCTTGATCTCTATCATATCACATCTAGGGTAACTAAGTGCAAAAGTCGTATTATAGATGTCAAAGAGCATTTAATGAAGAGAGAGAGAGAGATCAGTAGAGTCACCAAAGGCTCCAAGCCATACCCTGAGCACCTAGCATATACTTGGGGAGGCTAGGGTTGACACTATAAGGTAAGCTTTGATTTGAGCAACCTGAGTACAGTAAGGTTCGTAACTTGAGGAGTTTAGCTTGCAAAAGACACTTGGAGCGAACCTTAATCAAGAATAGACAAGGCCGGTCACTGGATAGGTCCAAGCTTGTAGAAAACTCGGAAAGGAAGTGATGGGGAAAGTGCGGAAAGACAAATGCGAATAAAAAAAAGTAAGCAAGACCCACAAATAGCTCTAAAGGATATGACACACTAATGGAACTTTCGAGGACTCACGACACTATTTGATATAACGGATGAATTGGTCCGATGAGGTTACTTACCACTTAACTTTACTTAAGGGTTAAGATAAGAGTGATGCTGAGAGTAAACAAGCAATGTTTATGTAAGGAAGAAAATATAAAGTGTATTAATGATAATTTGATTCCAATCCTTACAGTTATAAGTAGAGGGGTATTTATATCCATAAGTTAGAGTAACTTGCCCAAAAGGAAAAAAAGACAAAAAGAGCATTTCCTAAGAAAGTAATATACAAGATACAAAAGGGTAAAAATAAATATATAAGAAAAGCAATCATTGGTGCAATGGATTCTACACATGATACTGTACACGTGATGATGTTGTATTAGTGATGCCATTAGATGATGTGGACAAAAAATACGAACAACTTGCTTATCTAAGTAGGGGTGGCTTGGTCAGTTTAGACTCTTTCTTTTGGCTTCTTAGTAAGGGTACGGTTGAGTAAGTAATTGGCCAGGCATATGTGAGAATAAAGATAGGCTGTTGTCTTGGCCCTCTGCTTCTCGACACACAACATGCGAGAAATAGGCAGTCACTTAGCTTCGTAGGCAGAATGGGTCAACAAGGAGATGTTTGGCCTCCGCATGAGTCATTGGAATAGGAGGATTCATCTTACCAGTACCTCTAGTCCTCAGGCTCGGTTGTAGGTCAACAGTTTGGTAGCCCAATTCCCATCATTCCCTCTAGGTTGTTTTGGATTTGGGATAAAGTCTGAATGGTCTTCGTTCAACTCTCCATCAGGGTGATACGGACTGAGGTCAACAATGTTAAAGTTGTCAAAAACCCTATAGTCCTCGAGTAACTCTAATCTATAGGCATTATCATTGATCTTCTAAAGGATATTAAATGGTCCTTTAGCTTTTGCAGATAATTTGTTCCTCCTCTTGTTCGGGAATCGTTCCTTGCAGAGGTGTAGCCATACAAAGTCTCCTGGTTGGAATTGTTTAGCCGTCATACCCATAGTCTTCTCTTGCATTCTTCTAGTAGCTTGATCGATGTGCCAAGTGACTTTATCATAGATGTGCTGGAAGGATTGTACTCGAGCTCTTGCATCAGGGTCCTCTTATGCAAGTATAGGTACAAGGGTGTGGTCGAGGGAAAACTTGGGATTAAAACCATAAACCACTTTGAAGGGTGTTTGCTTAGTGGTGTCATGTACTGTACAGTTGTAAGCAAACTTGATTACTAATAAGCAGACGTCCTAATAAGCTAAGTTCTTTCCTATTGCAGCTCGGAGCAGTGATCTCAAAGTGCGATTAACCACCTCCATTTGGCCGTTGATTTGGGGATGACAGCAAGTACTGAATAGTAGTTTCGTCCTCATCCGATGCCATAAGGTCCTCCAAAAATAGCTCAAGAACTTTAGATCCTTATCGAAGACTACATTTCTTGACATACCGTATAACCACACAATCTCCTGTAGGAAAAGAGAAGCAATAACTGAAGCATCGTTAGTTTTTTAGTAGGGCACAAAGTGTGCCATTTTGTTGCAATGATCCACAACGATCATTATAGAATCTTTGCCTCGGATAGTTCGTGGTAGTCTGAGAACAAAGTCTATGCTCGGTTCAATCCATGGTTTCGTCAAGATAAGTAAAGGTATTGCTTTCCCTTGTTCGGCTTGGCACTTAGCCCTCTTGCATACGGTACAGCTGCTGATAACTTGGTACACATCTCTCCTCATCTTCGGTTAGAAGAATTGATCATTCAACAGTTCATAGGTCTTTCTTTCTCCAAAATGCCTGAAGAGTTCTTCACTGTGGGCTTCCTTGATCAGCAACTCCTTTAGGGAACAAGTCGGTACACATGGTTTTCCACCTTAGAACAAGTAACCATCATTCACATGATACTCATCTACTATCCTTCCATCAACGTATCGCACGATTATGGGTCTAAAGTGTAGATCCTCAGAATACTGTTCTTTAATACTTGTAAACCCAAACAATCTAGTTTGTAGTTCAGTTAAAAGCGCATGTCTCCTTAAAAGAGCATCTACAACTACATTACCCTTTCCCTACTTGTATTTTATTACAAAATTGAATTCTTCAAGGAATTCAACCCATCTTACTTGCCGCTTCAATAACTTTGTTTAACTTCAAAGGTACCTTAGCGATTTACGGTCGGTATATATGATAAATTCTCTTGACAGTAAATAGTGCTGCCATACCTGTAGTGTTTGGATCAGCACCAAGAACTCTTTGTCATACATGAAGTAATTTAACTATGGCCACCTAAGCTTCTCATTATAGAAGGCAATTGGTCGACTTTCCTGCATTAAGATAACACCTATCTCAATGCTTGATGCGTCACATTCCATCTCAAATATTTTTTTGAAGTTAGGTAAAACTAATACTGAAGCTGAGATCAATCTTTCTCTTAACTCGACAAAGCTCCTCTCCTTCCTTTCTCCCCATTGGAAGTCTATGTTCTTCTTTATGAGCTTAATAAAAGATACGGCAAAGGTGCTGAAATTCTCGATGAATTATCTATAGAATGAAGCTAGTCCTAAGAAACTTCTAATATTGACAGAAGTAATAAGAGTTGGCCACTCTACAATTGCTTGGATCTTTTCATCATCTACTCGTAACCCTCATCCATTGATTACATAACCCAAGAATACCACTTCCTCCTAACAAAAGTAACATTTCTTGAGATTGCTAAATAGTCTTTTGGCATGGAGGATATCCAATACTTCTTAGAGATGCTCGTAGTGGCTCGGCAAGTTAACATTGTAGACCAATATGTCGTCAAAGTATACCACGACACACTTTCCAATCAAATGTCTTGACACGTAGTTCATCAATCGCATGAAAGTACTTGGGGCATTCGATAGGTCGAATGGCATGACCATCCACTCATAGAGTCCATGTTGAGTTTTGAATACAGTTTTCCATTTGTCTCCCAGCCTCATGCAAATTTGATGGTGGCTAAACTTTAGGTTAATCTTACTAAAGACCTTGGCTCCACTCAACTCATCCAACGTGTCTTCTAACCTCGAGATTAGATACCTGTATTTGATTGTAATCTTGTTCGTGGCTTGGTTATCGATACATATCCACCAAGTTCCATCCTTTTTCGACACCAGAAGTGCCAATACAGCGCAAGGGCTGAGACTTTCTTGAATATATCCTCTTTCTAGTAACTCATTGACTTGACATTGTAACTTAGAAGCTTGTTTGGGATTCATTCGATAGGCCGACTTATTTGATAGTGCGGCGTCTAATATTGAGTCAATGCAGTGCTTTATGCTTCGAGTTGGAGGCAACGCCTCAGGTAATTGTTCTAGGAATAAGTTGGCATACTCATCAAGCATCTCTATGATTTCCTAGGGTAATTCAACCCGCTCCTTCATTTCTAATAGGTACCTAACCAACATGAGGGTCAACTCGTCAGTATTGATGGCCTCTCAAAGCTCGACTTTACTTATCACTAAAGCCTTCCTCAATTCGCGGGTAAGTTTTGCCTGCAATTTATTAACTTCTCTCAGCAGCATTGGGTTTAGAGTGATCTTCTAGTCATCCTTCTTGAACATGTACGTATTCTTATAGCTGTCATAGATAACTCTTCTATCAAATAGCAATGGTCTATCTAGCAACACGTGGGAAGCATACATGGGCAGTACGTCATAAATAATCTGGTTTGAGTAATTCTCAATAGTGATTGGCAGTAGTATTTGCCGAGTGACATGTAGTACTCCTTTCTTACTCAACCAGTGCAATTTGTATAACCTTGGATGTATAATAGTTAGCAACTTTAGTTTTGAAATAAGATCGGTTAATGCCATATTGGTGCAGCTTCTACTATCCACGATGAAGGCACATACCTAATCATTTACCTTACAAGTAGTATAAAACAAATTCTATCTCTACTCCTCCTCTCATAAGGGTCCTATGTTCATAGTACGTCGAACAACTATGAGTAACTAGTCCAAGTCCTCAACAAACATGTCCTCTTCAATCAGTTATTTCTCAGCATTTTCTTTCTCTGTGGAGACCTTCTCCTCCTCAAGTTCCTCATCTGTATGGCACTTCACCATCTAGTCACCCTTTCTGATCAGCTCAAATATCCATCTTTCGGCTCGGCTCGGTACTTGACTGAGTTCGATGACTTGGTTGTTTGCGTTGGCTAGTTGGCATCCTCGTCAATACTCGACTCCTTCTTTGCCTTTCTATTCGCTGGGTTATTCTAATGGCTTCATCCATTGTGGTAAAGCGTTGAAGTTTCACAATGTCTTGAATATTACCTTTCAATCCAATGATGAATCTTGAGACTATTCAAGCCGGTGGTTTCTTCACTTTGTAACGAATCATAAGCATTTGAAATTCTTGAACATACTCCTCAACAGTTCAGCCTCCTTATCTCAGCTCTTGAAGCCAAGTGAAAGTGTCTTGAAGATAAGTTTCTGGCATGAATTTGTTTATGAGTATTCTCTTCATCTCAAGCTAAGTATTAATATCTTGGTAGCCCTATTGTCTCTTCATGGCCTAGAAATTCTTCTACCACATGGTGGTATATCCGGAAAACTCAACAGCAGCAGTTCTCACCTTCTCATAATCTTCATACTGATAATAATAAAAAATATGCTCCATCTTCCTTTCTTATTCTAGATATTCGTCAATATTCTCTATTTATTGAAACTTGGAATCCAAAGCCTCACATGGTCAGATGCTTTGGGGACTCTAGCTCGTTCTTCTTCAAAATACTCTTTTTCTTCCTCGTTTCCCATGTTTGCCAGATCAATCCTTCTCCTCACTCACCCACCTACTCCTCTACCTCGAACTAGTCGAGCTGGGTTCTGACCTTTAACAGGTTGAGCAGTTTGTGGGGTATTTTGTACGGCTTCAGTGGGTTAGCAAGCCAACGCATGAACAGCTCAAATCAAATCTACCAAGAGGTTTGCCACTTCGTCAAGTCTTTCTCAGTGCTTCTCGGTGTTCCTTGAGATTGTTGTCTATGGTGAACAACTCCACTATTGCCATCTCCCATACCAACATTCACACTTGGGTCCGTTATTTTCTCTACAAATTCAAAGTTCACACAAACACTTTAGGGAATTAACAACTAGTAAACACAACAACTAAGATGAACACAATAATTTGCTCTATTCTACATACGTACAACAAAGTATAAGCAAAACTTCAAAAACAAACTATAGCTCAAACAAAACCTTCACTCTAATACCAAGATGATACAAACCATGACTAAAAATAGACAAAGCCAGTTACTGGATGGGTCCAAGTTTATAGAAAGCTCGAAAAAGAAGTGATGGGGAAAGTATGGAAGGATAAATGCGAATAAAAAAAAGTAAGCAAAACCTGCGAACAGTTTTAGAGGATATGATGCACTAATGAAACTTCCAAGGGGTTACAACACAATTCGATATGACATATGAATTAGTTCGATAAGGTTACTCACCACCTAGTCTTGCTCAAGGGTTAGGATAAGAGTGATGCCAAGAGTAAACAAGCAGTGTTTATGCAAGAAAGAAAATATAAAGTGTATTAATGGTAATCTAATTCTGATTACAACTATAAGTATAGGGATATTTACACCCATAAATTAGAGTAACTTGCCCAAAAGGGAAAAGATAAAAAGGGCATTTCCTAAAGAAGTAATGTACAAGATACAAAAGGATAAAAATGAATATATAAGAAAAGCAATCGTTGGTGCAACGAATTCTATACATGATACTATATACGTGGTGATGCTGTATTGGTGATGCCATTGGAAGATGTAGACAAAAAGTACAGACTGCTTACTTGTCTAAGCAGGGGTGGCTTGGTCAATCTAGGCTCTTTCTCTTGACATCTCGGTAAGGGTATGACCAAATAAGTAATTAGCTAAGCATGTGTGGAATGAAGATTGGCTGTTGTTTTAGCCTTCTACTTTTCGGCACATAACATGCGAAAAATAAGTGGTCATTCGGCTCGACAAGCAGAATGGGTTAGCAAGGAGATACTCAACCTCCGCATGAGTCGGTTGGAACAGGAGGATTCGTTTTACTAGTCCCTTTAGTCCTCGAGCTTGGCTACGGGTCAATGGTCTGGTAACCTAATTCCCATCAATGCTGGTTGGAATTTCTAAGGATTCAAAAAGGTTGGGGTAGAAAGATGCTCGAAGTAGATCCAATAGGCTGTACTGGTGCTAAGTAGACCAGATAAGACGTTCCATCGGGTAATATCTAAGGAGGTGTGCTCGGGGAAGCTTAAACAGGTTGCTTGACTTAGGATGAAGTTAACTCGCGAGGGGGTCAAGTGAGCTAAGTTGCTCAAGGGAGCTAAGTTCTTCGGGCTAAAGTAATGGTCAAAGGTACGCAAGTAAGCGGAGACACTTGGGCCTAGGCCTTTGGAGCTAAGACCTAAAATGGCTTATCAACAAAAGCAATTTAGTGTATTCCACTAACTATAATTCAATTTATTGATTGTTTGGTCTTGTCAACAGAAAGGGTAAGAGAATTTTCTATCAAAGTTTACTACCATAGCTTAAGGAATAGAGTTGAAAGCTTGGAGAGTAGTACTTCGATGTCAAGCATTAAAATTAATAGAGATTTGTGGAAGTTTATTTGGCAAAATGAATACCAACCAAAATATAAACACTTCCTTTGGCAACTATGTTATAATGCAGTAACCACTAACTTCAATCTTTTTTGCAGGAAAATTAGAGTATCTCCAATGTGTTGCTTTTGCATCTGTAATGAGACTTCAAAGCATCTATTTTTTGAATGTGAATAGGCTAGGACACTATGGTTTACTATGCTTACTATTAGAATAGAACATTTTAATGTTACTTATCTTGTTTCTTGGTTAGAGGACATTATGCATGGACATGTTGTTTTGGCTATAAGGCTAAAAGATTTCCTTTTAGTTGCTACTATGATCTTTTGGCACTTATGGACTCATAGAAATCATTGTTTGTTCAATCATTTTGCAACTACATCCGAGCAAAGTAATTAAAGCACTGCAATGTAAGTTGAACTTAATAGAGTCTGGCCATATTGTCTTGTGATAGAGAACTAGTTCATTGAATAATGCTACCGCTAGTCCATACATGGATACTTCTGCAAATGCAGTCTAGGAAAAACATGGTGATCTCCATCTAGCTTAGAAGTTAAATTGTGATGCTATGTCGAATCAACAAAGCAATACAAGTAGCATAGGTGTGGTTTGCCGTGATGCTTCATGTAACTTGTTATAAGCAATAGCAATACTAACTCTTTCCTCAAATGTTGACATCAACAAAGCAACAACAGTGCAAGAAGCTTTAAATATTGCTTTGGAATGATGTCAAGACCTTGAGATTGAAACAAATTCATTGAAGACTATCAATTTAGTTTGTCTCGTTTAGCTGTAGCTTAAAAAATAGATGGAATAATTCATGATATTTTGATGTTAAAATCATATTTTTCAAGTTGTTCTATTTCTTTTATATTTTGTGAAGCTAATGTGTGTGCTCATTGGGTTTCAATCCAATTGAAGTTTCGAATGCGCGATAACTTCTAGGTATCTCAACCCCTATCATAGCTATGTCATCTTTCTTATGTTAATTGTGCCTTATAGCCTCCTGATGTAAACTCTTGTGTTGTGTAAATAAGGCTATATTATTAGGTTAAAAGAAAAAAGAAAAAAGAGTAAGGGAGAGCCGAACCTGATTCATCTACTAAGAGGACAGTGTTTTTGTACTAGACTACAACGATCTTAATACATATACTTGTTTGTTTAAAATTTAAATATGAAGCTTTTTATTTTTCATATACTTACTATTTAGAATTATGTTAAAAACAAAAAGATCAACTTTTGTTTATCGTTTCATTGTTTTAAGGATGTTGAATGTGATAAAATTGATAAATAAATGTTCAATTATACATAATTATTGTCACGCCCCGAAGTGGCAGAGTCGTAACAGCCCCCGCCGTGTAAACCATCCTAAGATAAAAGTTGGCCTTACAACCGCTATCTTAGACCTGATCTACACAAGGCGTCCACGACTAACCTGCTTTGAAGTAGACAATTTGTAATTTAAACAAATCCTTTACCAAAAAAAGTGAGAAAAGTTATATATAATCACTATAATTCAGTTATTACATTAATCAGAAATGAAAAGTAAAATATGTGTTGATTCTTCAATATTTTTCCTCACTCCCCAGGATCCAGTAATTGCTAGCTTCAAAGTAGTTGTTGCCGCTTCTTAGCCAGCACCTGCACGACGTCTATAAGGATGTGAGCAACCACAGCTTAGTAAGTTAGGACGGAGGACTTAAAACTATACCATACACACAACAAGGTTTTCAATCACTTATTAGGTGCAATGCATGAGCAAGCAAATGCCATCGCACGATGTTGTCCGGCCCGTCGTGAGATTAGAGAAATTGCGCCCGCTCTAATCCGGGTTGAGGAGTTGCCGTTAATGCAACAGCTTACGACCAAACCCAGGCTTGTGTAATGGAGACCTTGCTCCTCCCGCGACTACCTTCGAACCACTGCCTTCATCCTCGCCGCGACCTCCTCTCCTGTCACTTAGTTTGACTGAGGATGAAGAAGGGACCATTTTGCAATCCTACGCTGTCCCTTCCGAAGGGGTCGGTATTTGGCCGGAGAGTCCTAAATCCCCTAACGGGTTGCCATGCATGTTCGATTATGATTACTGGTCGTATATTTGATTAAATCCAATTTAGGGTGATCAATCATTACATACAATTCATATAACATGTGCCAAAGCAACAAACAGAATCATCGCATCACCCATAATCAAGCACATGCACACATTCAACTATCTAACAAGCACAACCAAGCATAATCTTAAGCCTCCAAAAATATAGCAACGTTTTAATCCCAACTTACCTCGACTCCTCGCTCGCTCACTCGAGGTTCGATTTGCTCAGGCCATCATCGGTTATCCCTATAACACGAACGTGGTTTCAGCTTTTCATGTAAATATTATAGGTTTGTTTTATCCTACAACGCTTATTGTTAGGTTTTGTTTAAGGTTTAATATGCCTAATTATCTAGGTATTAAGTCTTTTATAATTATTCTAGGTTTGGGGTTAAGTTCAGGTTCGGTTTTCGCATCGATTTCTGAACCAGGTTTTTAGTTCGATTTTTAAGTAATGTTTTAGATTCCAACCCTAAAAATCCGTTTCAACCTATAATGTGAAATTAATCACATTACTTCCCGATCTTCTATATACCATTATTACCCCTAGTCAGTATTTTATTTCATCCGGTACACTTAAATCCCTATTTGTGTACCGAATTTACTCCTAATGTGAGAAATTTTTACATTTTTCATATAATTACATAAATTCAAATTTCTTATCAGATTTATTATATATCCCTATTATTTATATAATATCAATTTTTATCTTAATATTTTCTATTTATTATATTTTCAAAAATTACACATTATACATTATTACATATTATGCACATAATGCATTTCTAATATTTCTATTACCCTAATTACCATCTCTAACATAAATTATCACTTCAAAATGTCTAAATTCATCCTAGATCAGGTTTTACACCTAATTATTCTAATTTACAAAATTAACTCATAATTTACTATGTTTTTCTATTACTAATTTACTACATAATTAACCTAATAATTACATCTAACACCCTAAATGCTATAAGTATCATACTCAATCAGATCTTAACATCCTAAAACATGTAATTATTCACTAAATCAGAAATTAATCATTTAATTACATAATTAATCCTAAATTACCCATTTTATGCCTCTTTTTAGAGCCTAAAAATTATCTAAAAATTTCGAAAATTAATTTTTGAAAAAGGGCTTCATAGCACTATTCTATATCATCTAAATAATCTACAGAAAAATTTTGGGCTTGAAATTACACTCCTAAGGTCATTTATTTCTAAACCGAAATGTGCTCAGTTTTGCATAATTTCTTAGGGACCATATATTACGGGACATAATTTCATCAAAATAATATTTTTCCTACAAACTACATACAAAAATATCCCAGAATAACAAAATTCATAATTTTATAATTATATTTACTATTTTTACAAAAATTCACAAGATTCGGGCTGGAAATCGGACTCACCGATTTGGGTGGCTCCGGCCACCGCGGGCCGCCGTGGCCTTGTCGGCCAGCTTGGGCACTGCCACCACCGTGTGGTGGTGGTGGCCGTCCACTCCCAGCCCCTCGTTTGGTGTGGGTTCCTTTTAAAATCCTTAACTGCACAGTTTTTCTTATTTTTTTTTATTTTCTGGATTTTCTCTCGAATTTTCAACTCTCTCTAATTTTCTCTGATTTGTATTTGTCCAAATGTGCTCTGTAAATTTTTTCCCTATTTATAGACAATTGTAGAATTTAATGTGCATTAATTTGGGATTTTGCCCCAATTCCTTCATTTTTGGCTTTTTGTTTGTCCAATTCCTATTGGTTATTTTTTTTCTTTTTCTGTCACGACCTAATCTTGTTGCAGCTTATCCTCTTCTGATTTTTTTCTAATTTTTCTATAATTATTTTGTATTTTTCTTTAATTATTTGCTTAGTTTTCGGCCAATTTTAGTAATTACGCATATTTTTATCTACACGTAAATACATGTGGGGTATACGTGAACATTCCTAAATATTATTTTGGTCATTCTAGAATTTTTAGTATACATATAATCTATCTCTAATAATTTATTAGTTATCATATTACACTTTTTGCCTTTTCGGTAATTAGCAGTTATTATGCTTAAAATTTGAAAATTTTATAGTCTCCTATTTTACTACTTATTTTCTTAAATTTAAGTTTACAGGGTCATTTTTACTGGTATTTTGCTAAATAGTTTATAATTTGGGTGTGATCGGGTCCTTTTGCCGATCGCCCTAAACCTTGGGTTCTAAATTCAATCTTACTGTTACTTGGCTGAACTTTGGGGCTTACAATTATTAGCAGTTTTGAACTCTAAATATAAAATTAATCTATAAACATTCAATTAAGCATAAGATTTAACAATTTCATATCCCAATTGTAGAATTGAAAAATTGTAAATTCTAGGTTGTGATTTTGACAAAAGTTCCCATTTCAAACTTTTTTATAATTATAAGTCATTGTTAATGGGATTGTTAGAAAAAATTTTTGATAGGTCGTTTGTTCTATACAATATTTGAAAGGTTAACTGGAAGACGTGTACTTAACCTAATAGCCAAATAATGATATTATCTTGTTGTTAAAATGATTTGGGATCTTATTAACAATTACAAAAGCACGGATCATCAATGTAATGTAAACTGAACAAGAATAAGTTAATAAACGATAAAGTTAATGCAAAGACAATTGATCATTTGAGAAGGAATTCCTAAACGGATAAGAAAAGAAAAATATCAAAATTTGAATTCATTTAATGGATTCTTAAGATTACTTAGAAAATTATGTTTTATTATTCACTATAATTTCTAAGTAGCTACCTTCATGTAATATGTTTTTATATTGAATGTTTTAATGATACTATGTAAAAAATGGTCTATGAAGGTGTGCAAATAGGTTTTAGCCTGCGAGCCGACCCATTTAATCTACTTTTTAAATTGTTTAAATTGGTTTGGGTAAAAGTTTTTTAGCTCGTTTAAAAGCGAGTTAAATGAGCCTGACCTGTTTAATTTGTAGGCCAAAGTGGACTGATTTTGATTGGCCTGTATAATACATTTATACTTTTAGTCCCCGAGCTAGCCTATTTAACTTGCTTTTTAAATAGGTTAGTGTAGAGGTTTTTTTTGGCCATTTAAAAGTAAGCCAAATGAGCCTAGCTTGTTTAACCCGCAGGTGAAAGTGGATCAGGTTGAATTGAGTTAGGTTGGCCTGTTTAATCCATTTGTACACATCTACAGATCACGCAATTATAGTTCATGCTTTATAAGAAGTCTTGTTATAGTTATTAATGTTATTATTAAATAATTTAAATTGATAATATAATAAAAAAATTTAAAAACACATAGATTAAATAAAAAAGGAAAAAACTGAAAAAAAAAAGAGGTAACACAAAAGTAATATCGGCTGCTATGGCCACTTATTAACCACCTTAGGGCAGGGAGTATTTAGTGATCATCAAGGGTAGTCGTGTAACCTCTCATCCTTCTCCTCCCTAATGTTCATCAATTATTACCTAGCTTTAGTGCGATCAGCAGGCGGTTAAATCTAACAATAGGTTGCAACTCACCATTAAAGGTCAATTGTGCAACCCGTACAATGGTGGTGGACAGTTACCATAACTGTAAAAATTGAAAAAAAGAAAAAAAAAAAGAAAATAGCTTAATGGGTCAAAATTAGCTCACTTGACTTGATACACCACCAAATAATGAAAAAAATGTGCAAAATTAAAGAAATGACCATTCTAACTACTTGTCTTAGGATGGCTACAATAGCTACCTTACTAAAGATGGGTTGCAACCCACTAAAATATGTGGGTAGCTTGACTCACCACCAATGGACAATTACCTTCAGTAATTGTGTTTAAGAAGAAAAGTAAAACCTAATCAAGTAACAAATAGGTCACTTAGCTCAATTGTTTTTTTCTTTGTTTTCCTTTTTTCTTTAAAATAATGAGTTGGCAACTAAGGTTCATTGTGGTAGATTGAGTGACCTAAGTTTTTGGTTTCCACCTACCTACAAATAAGGTGATCGTTTTGGTTACCTTTTACTCTTGGATAATTGAATGACTATTTATTTGATTTGGTATATTTTTTTTATATATTTTATACTTTTTTATTTTTTATTTCTTATTATATCATTTATTTTTTTATATTTTATTATTTATTTAATTGAAATACTTAGACTAATAGAATTATGTTGCATATCTTTCTTGAACAGAAAAAATAATGATGTTAAAAAGGAGTTCATTTACAAATGTTGACGACTAGAATACAGAAAATAAATTTTTTACAACTAAAATAGAAAAATGGTGAAATGTTAAAAATTGGGAATGTATTATTGTCATTATTACATAAAAATTTTATATTTTTAAGCACTTGAATTATAGATGCATTACCAATAATATATTATTTAAGGAGGCATGGGGTTTTGGTGTGATATTGCTAAACTAGCTAATTCAATTAATATATATTAGCAAACAAAGCACTTATAATGCGTGCGCAAAACTTACGTACACAGTTATAATAAAATTCAATATATAAAAAATTATTAAATCAATCTATACATGCAATTATTACAAGTGAAAAAATATTTATGCATAGGTTCTAATCCCAAAAGTTCTAAAAGAATATCTTATGTAACCTCAAAAACTTTGAATAGCAAAACTACTCTAAAAGCATAAAACTAAATTTTTGTTAAATAAATAATACTGAAACTCTATATCGATATTTTTAATTGTCTCCATTGCCCAATCCAACTTTGTTTTCAATTTCATACCTATAATTAAACATATTACTAATAAATAAAGAATAATTTAATTACCGATTACTTTTATGGTGACTATTTATGAAATAAACTTTATGTTCTACTAAAACTTTAATAAGTAAGTAAACTATTTATAAAATAAGCACAATCAAACTTGTCATTGAATAAATAAAAAATAATTTAATTATCAATAGTTTTTCTTCTATTAAATTTTAAAAGCAAATAAACTATTTTTGAATTGAGTATAATTGAACATTTCACTAAACAAATAATAAATATTTTAGTATAAATATCTCAATAATTGAAAATTTGATAAAAGAATTATTGAGATCTATAGATATTTGAGTCATAATTGAAAGTTATTATTTTGGTAGAAGATTTTTCATTTAAATACCATTTTTGCTTAAGTGTTTGTAGGTTAAATACCATTTTTTTGGCTTATAGAGTTTTTTTTATCGTAATAATTTTAAAATATCAATGATTTATTAATAATTATTTAATATATAATGATTACTTAGTAAAACCTAAATAAAATGAATTATTAAAATACTAAAGATACCAAAAGGAAAATTTTTGTTATGTATTTGGTTTTAATAATATAGATAAATTCATAAAGAATGGTTATGTATAAGTAATTGTTTGGATTTTTCCATACATTAAAATTTTTTAAAAAAGAAAACATTTTCTTTGTTTAATTTCAGAAGAAACTTGATCCTAAAAATTTATTATATGATTATTTTATTTCTTCCTAAGTACTCGTAATGTGGATGAAAGAAGATCAATTGGCTAAGGACTATCATCCCGGAAATCCATTAGCAAATAATAAAGAAAGCAGAGAAAGATTAAATTGAAAATCAATATAAAATAAGAAAAAAACTCCCTAGGTCCAAACAAACACAGTTGGCTAACGGCGTCATCTCTATCATCATCAATTATCCTGGATTATATCCGTGGAATAAACACATAGCGGCGTAGGCAAATAGGTATTCTTTCTTCTTGTAGAAGGGAACCAAATCATACCACGCAAATTCATAATCATCGGAGCCACCCTATCTAGAAAAAGGGAGGGAAAAAAAAAAAAGTTGATAGGAGAAAAGTCTAAAAGTCTAATAGACAAAGCTGGAGAGAGAGGAATATTAAAAAAAAAAAAAAAAACCAGAACTTTCTCTAATCTTTTGTTTGTTGTCTCTGTTGTTTGTGTAGGTGTTGGGAATTACTATTTGGTTACATAACTTTTACCAAAACCTACCTCAACTTGTTCTTGCCTCTCTGTCTCTCTGTTTGTGTTCTTGATATCTAGGAGACAAGAGGAGAGAGAGAGAGAGAGACAGACTGACTATGGAGATGATGTACTACGAGCTAGCAAGGTCTTCATACCAGGATTCTCTTAAAGTTTTAGAGGCCGATATACAACATGCCAACGCACTGTTAGTATTTTCGTCTCCTACCCTTTATTTTTTTGGGCTTAAATTTTGGGTTTTTGGGTTCTTTGCTTTATCTGTTGTTTAGTTGGTTGATATAGTTGTTATCGAGTTTAAAATTCATAATCAGTATGAGGAATTTTGTCTGGGCTTTTGTTGAATAAACGAAAAATCATGCCAAGTTGGGGTTTTTGTGCTTTGGCCTTCAATATCGTGAATTTTGGCATATACCCAATTGGGGGTTTTTGTGCGTTCTCTTTGCTTCGTCTATTTTTTCTTGATTTTGTCTACTTAATATTTGCATATATCCTAGTTGGGAATTTATCATGTATCTGGTCTATGCCAAAAAGAAAAATAATGGGTATGATGTTGCAACACATATGGCAGTTCGATTAGCATGTTATAGGGTTTTTAGCTCTCAGAGACTCCCAACCTTAATGGTACATGAACAAGTTTTAAATTTCCAGAAAGGGGAAAGGAAGTTACTCGATGGTTATTTTGGGTATTTATTGAACTTCTGAGGTTGTGCGTGGAAGGGCCGTGTGGTTAATTGGTAATCTGATGATGGCAGGGCTGCAGCAATTCCAAGAGCAAAAGGCGGTGCTCGACTTCAAATGAAATTGGTCTACAATCACTTAGCTCCCCTTTTTTTGTTTTTGCTACAATGGATTGATTGTTCGTGCACTTGTTTGCTTCCCAGATATTTAGACCTCTTCCATATACTCATCTACAAGGTCAGTTCGGGACCCTGAACTATCCATTTCTGTTGCTACCTAGAGTTTTCTTGTATACATCGTTGGACTATTTATGTCATTGTTCTGTCGTACTAATGTTTTCAATTGAATTATGTTCAACTGGTTTTACAGGTTTATGCAGATGGGAGGCCCAACATTTCAACTCATGGAAGAAAAGCAACAATTAAGGAATTCTATGGTATTATTAGCCTTGCACTGTCTTGCATACTCCAGTATAGTGTTTCTAAATAATGAAAGCTTTCATATCCAACTGCAGCTATCATACTGCCATCTCTGAGACGGATTCATGGGGACTTGGAACTTGAGGAGTTGGACAATGGTAAAGGCAAGCTTCTTGCTGTAGATTCTGTTGGCAAGAAGAAATTGGAGGGGCAGTGCAGAGTTGGCAATGTAGATTTGCAAAGAGAAGATGAATGTGGAATTTGCTTAGAACCCTGCACCAAAATGGTTTTGCCTAATTGTTGCCATTCGATGTGCATAAAATGCTACCGTGATTGGTAAGTGTTGTTCTGATCATTTGGTTCCTTCTTATTCCTTCTTAATGCTATCCTCAATGCTAAATTCTGCCATTATTTTGCATCATTTTTCAAATTTAGGAATGTAAAGTCAGAGTCTTGCCCCTTCTGTCGAGGTAGCTTGAAGAGAGTGAAATCAGAAGACTTATGGGTGCTCACTTGCAATGATGATGTTGTTGATACTAAGACAGTATCTCAAGAAGACTTACTGCGATTCTACCTTTATGTGAATAGCTTGCCAAAGGATGGGCCGGATGCACTTTTCCTAGTGTACTATGAGTATCTAATTTAACCTGAAGTGAATGAAAATAATGTTGTACAGATAGAATGGCCGACCTCCAAATGTAGATAGAGTTGGGTAAGCAGAATTCTCTCTGATTTGAGAAACAAGTACTCATTGTACCTCTGCTTGTTAAGCATCATCATTGGTAGATACCAACATCAATGGTATCATTGTTATCAGGAAAGTTAACTTCCTGATTTCTATTGCTTTATGATGAAAATCATCGAATCTATATCAGAAATAAGAATACTGATTTATATGGAAGATCTGCTTGTCATCTGAAATCATGGAAATAATTTTCTTGCGTAGTTATGGAAGTTAAATTGAACAGGGTTGGCTGAAAATTTGATCCGACCTAATGCGCCCCACACACCCCCTGGGCCCCGCACCCCCCTCCACACACATCCCGAGGGGTGGAGGGGGGTGTGTGGGGGTGGGGGGTGGTGTTGTGGGTTCGAGGGATTTTATGATGCATATGAAGACTTATGCTATGTAACTTTCATATTTAAATTCCTTTGAGAGCTCATTCACTTTTAAAGCTGTCATGTTATGTTATTCTCATGATTGTCTGGCAGGACAAGAACAGAAACCATAGCTTTTAAAGAAAGAAAAAGCAATTTCCGCAATAGCAATAAGCGAAATGAGAGAAGCCCTTATAGAAATGACCACAATTCGTGTTTGACCTGTTTAGCAGCAACAAAGATTATTAGCCTTGTTGAATTTCTGGAAATTGTTGTTGTTAGAACTGACCATGAGGGTACAAATGTAAGTTGATTCGTTCTACACAAGCACTTGTTTGCTGGGTTTGAATGCTTCAAATGTTCTGGTCCTTGTTTCGGAAGTCATGCGTTGTTGTGTGATAAGTCGAACCAGACGAGTGTGCAAATATAAGTTGATTCCTTCTACACTGACACTTGTTCAAGTGTGAAATATGGTATTGGATATTTCATTCTTGTTTATTTTGCCTTCTTTTGGACTGAGACTTTATGAAGAGAATATGACTTTGGCGTTTCTACTCCTAAGACAATTTGTAATTTAACCTGCGATGCCTCAATTTGAATTGCCCTTCGGAATCCTCGGATACGGAAGGAGACGAGGAACATTGGATCCGTAGGTAGTCTTATGGGAAGGAAGAAGATTACATTCTCTCCACTGGTGGGATTTTTGAATGAGCACATATTTTAATATATGATTCGAAGAAAGTCAAAATTATATTAAATTAATGCTGTCATAAAATTATATATGTATTGGTTTCCCCTGCCAGGGGAAAGAAAAAGTAATCAATAGAAGATAGGGGAGTGTTTACTTTCTAGTACTTGTTGGTGTGTAAGATGAGACGAATCTCCCCTTTGACATAAAGGATTAGAGGGCGAGGGCGCCATAATCTAGCTTAGCGAGGTCTTCAGAAAAGCATTAAAGGAGAGATTAAAAGGTTTATTTGTGAAAGCGCCTCTACCGGTAGCGAGACTATCTCGTACTCGACGCAGAGTCAGAACACTTCGGACCAAATACTTTGGTCATTGATGTCGAAATTCTATGGTTTTTTTTTTTTTTTCCCTCCAAACTCTTTTTATGGTTCAAAAGTATTTCATTCGTACATGCAAGTTGCGATCATGAAATAACGCATTGTTGGTTAGGTTGACTTGGTTTATGTGGTTTTTGTTGCCTTTTTGCCATATTTTAATACCACGGGTCTCGTCTTGGCAAATTAGGAAATGCTCCAGCACAGCACGGTCATACATGTTTGGATTGAAACCCATGAAGAGGAAATGTATATGTCTGGAAATAGGAGGTTTATTCTTATTACTTACCTCATGTAAAGGTATATTAAGCAACTTGTATCGGATTATGATATCTTCTCTCCCTCAAGGACGTTAACTCTTCAGGAGAACCGCAATTGTTTTACCCGGTACCAAAGAAACCGAATACATGTCCCTCGTGTGTAAAAATTGGAATGTGTTCTTGACTGTTAAAATTTTAACCTATATTGTCGAGAAAAATGAAAAATCCGCTACTTTTAACTTCTATTCTTAAGACAAATCCGGTTTTGTTGTGAGTGGATTTTACAATTATTTTCTTTTTCTTTTTTTCCACGAGGATTTCACATTTCAAGTAATTATTATTAAATGTTAAGATAGCGTTTGGTTAGTAAAAATGGATACTAAAAGAAGAACTGAATAGTACAGTATAAGAAAAACTAAATGATACAATCCTCTTGATCTATGTTGGTGTGTGCGTAAGATTGGGTATGTATCTTTTATAATTGAAAATTTTTTAAAAAAATTAAAAAATTAATTATTTACATTATTAATTACAATAAAGTTCAATTCGGTTTGGTATAGGATTGTTTTTGAAATTTTAAATACATTGATTCTGTATTATAAAATAGATTTTTTTATCATCAAATATATGGTACAAATTTTTTAATTTTAGTTTAGTACCTTAAGCTTTTTTATCTAGTAACTTTGACTAATGACTAATGTGCAAATTAAACAATGGATAAAATAATTTGTGCACTATTGTACCATAAAATTATGACAATTAGACGATAACTATGAGAAATTCGATATTTGTGGACATCTAGACGAACTAAGGATCGGGGGAGTAATAATACTAGAAAATTTTGAACGATTTAGAGTTACGTAATTGTTACATTTGAAAAGGTACCTGCTTCCTTTTGTGAATTCATTAAAGGGTTATGTCGGTTTGTCTTTTTGAAGATATAACTAAGCCACAAGTTTACATAGTTAGCATTCGAATGAATTCTCTACTCCATTTTGTGACTGAAGAAAATATTTTGTGCAAAATTTTAAATGACAACATGGTGAACTTGTAGGGATACTTTATATTGAGAAGAGGGAAAGAATTAGGGAGGAAAAGAAAGTATAAGGAATGAATTAAAGAGAAAATAAAGTAGAAAGAAAAATTATATGTTCCTTTATCTGTATAAAAAGGAAGGAAAGAAAGAAGTTTGATGAAAATTAAGTGATAAGATTTTTTATTGTAATAAAATGACATAAAATTCCTAATAATGTTCCCTTATCTGTGGGATACTTTATATTGGGAAGAGGGAATGAACTAAAGAGAAAAAAAGATAGAAAGAAAAATTATATGTTGCCTTATGTATAAGGAAATAAGGAATTTTGGTGAAAATTTAGTAATATGATTTTTTATTGTAATAAAATAACATAAAAGTCCTAATAATTTGCTTTTATTAAATTCCACCAATTCCTTCCAATTCTCTCCATGTTTAGAAGAATTGTTTTCGTGGGCTCAAGAGAAAGTTTTCCTTCCAAATCTTTTCCTTTTCCTTTTCCCTTTCCCTTTCCCTTTCCCTTTCCACTCCTCCTTCTCCGATCAATGGAATTCTTATTAGAATTTTCACTTTCCTTCCCTTCCCTTCCCAATTTTTTCCCTTAATTCAAACATATTGTAAATTTATGGAGTTTGAAATAGTTAGAAGTATTCTTTTTTATTTATATCCATGAACTGTAATTGGGGGTACAATTAAGGCTTCGTTTGTTCATAATTTTTTTGTCTTATTGATATCTACTTAAATCTTACATTTGATAAGAATAGAATATAAAAAAATGAAAATATAATTCTATACATATCCTTCTTCTTAAATTAAATGCGCAACAAATTCTAATAAATTTTAATTTGTCTACTATTTATATTTACAAGAATACTAATTAAAATGATCATTTTTTATGTATAAAATACATTTTTTTAAACTTTTCTTTTAAAAATATATGAATTTTCACTTCCCAATTCTAACATTCTAATCATTGTCTTTATCATAATTATAAAATGAAAACAGATAAGATACAAATATGACAGTTTTTCAAATACTAAATGTTAAATAGATACATATCAAACGAAAATCAGATACAGATCGGATACAAATCAGATACAAATGAAAACTCCAAACAAGACCTAAACAACGTTTTTAATGTATAGATATGTAAAATATAAGAAAATTAAAAAAAAAACTGCTTTTAGTCGAACCATTTCAAAAAGTCAAATGTTTAGCTATTAAAGATTTTATTTGAATGATGCGTACTTATTCATATATTTTACATGGTTAGGAATAAAATTAAAAGATGAAATAATGCAGCATGTGTCACGCCCCGAAGCGACAGAGTCGTAACAGTCCTGCCGTATAAACCATCTTAAGATAGAAGTTGACCTTACAATCGCTATCTTAGACCTGATCTACACAAGGCGTTCACAACTAACCTGCTTTGAAGTAGATAGTTTGTAATTTAAATAAATCATTTACTTATAAAAGTGAGGAATTATATATATATGTTATAATTCAGTTATTGCAGTTAAAGTTTACAATATTTCTCTATAGTATATTTCCTAGTTATTACATAATTCAAAAATGAAAAATAATTCTAAAATAAAAACTTAGACCTTAAAATTATGTGTTTATTCTTCAATATTTTTTCTCACTCCCTAGGTTCCAGCAGTTGCTAGCTTCAGAATAGTTGTTGCCGCTTCTTAGCCAGCACCTGCACGATGTCTATAAGGATATGAGCAACCACAGCTCAGTAAGTTAGGATGGAGGACTTAAAATTATACCATACACACAACAAGGTTTTCAATCCCTTATTAGGTACAATGCATGTGCAAGCAAATGCCATCGCACGACATTGTCTTGCTCGTCCTGAGATTAGATAAATTGCGCCCGCTCTAATTCGGGTTGAGGAGTTGCCGTTAATGCAATAGCTCACGACCAAACCTAGGCTTGTGTAATGGAAACCTTGCTCCTCCCGCGACTACCTTCGAACCACTGCCTTCACCCTCGCCACGACCTCCTCTTCTGTCACTTAGTTTGACTGAGGATGAAGAAGGGACCATTTTGCAATCCTACGCTATCCCTTCCGAAGGGGTTGGTATTTGGCTGGAGAGTCCTAAGTTCCCCTAACGGGTTGCCATGCATGTCCGATTATGATTACTGGTTGGATATTTGATTAAGTCCAGTTTAGGGTAATCAATCCTTTCATACAATTCATCCAATACGTGCCAGAGCAACAAACAGAATCATAGCATCACCCATAATCAAGCACATACACACATTCAACTATCTAACAAGCACAACCAAGCATAATCTTAAGCCTCCAAAATACAGCATCATATTAATCCCAACTTACCTCGACTCCTCGCTCACTCACTCGAGGTCCAATTTACTCAGGCCATCGCCGATCATCCCTATAACACAAACGTGGTTTCAGCTTTTCATATAACTATTATAAGTTTGTTTTATCCTATAACGCTTATTGTTATGTGTTGTTTAGGGTTTAATATACATAAATATCTAGGTATTAAGTCTTTTACAATTATTCTAGGTTTGGGTTTAGGTTCAGGTTCGGTTTTCGCATCGATTTCTAAATTAGGTTTTTAGTTCGATTTCTAAGTAATGTTTTAGATTCCAACCCTAGAAATCCGTTTCAATTCATAATGTGAAATTAATCACATTACTTCTAGATCTCCTAAATACCATCATTACCTCTAATTAGTATTTTATTCCATTCGGTACACTTAAATCCTTATTTGTGTACCGAATTTACTCCTAATGTGAGAAATTTTTACATTTTTCATATAATTACATAAATTCAAGTTTCTCATCAGATTTATTGTATATTTTTATTATTATCATAATATCAATTTTTATTCTAATATTTTCTATTTAGTATATTTTCAAAAATTACATATTATGCATTATTGCCTATTATGTACATAATGCACTTCTAATATTTCTATCACTTTAATTACCATCCCTAAACATCAATTATCATTTCAAAATGTCTAAATTCATCCTAGATCAGATTTTACTCCAATTTTCCCTAATTTACAAAATTAACTTAAAGTTACCTATTTTTCCCTATTAATCATTTACTACATAATTAACCTAATAATTACATCTAACACCCTAAATACTATAAGTATCATACTCCATCAGATTTCAACATCCTAAAACATCTACTTATTCACTAAGTCAGTAATTAATAATTTAATTACTTAATTAACCTTAAATTACCCATTTTATGCCTCATTTTAAGGCCTAAAAATTATCTAAAAATTTTGAAAATTAATTTTTGAAAATGGACTTCATAGCACTATTCTATATCATCTAAATAATTTACACAAAAATTTTGGGCTCGAAACTACACTCCTAAGGTCATTTATTTCTAAACCGAAATATGCTCGGTTTTGCATGATTTCTTAAGAATCTTATATCACGAGACATATTTTCATCAAAATAATATTTTTCCTACAAACTACATATAAAAATATTTCAGAATAACAAAATTCATAATTTTATAATAATATTTATTATTTTTACAAAATTACACAAGATTCGGGTTGGAAATTGGACTCACTGGTTTGGGTGGCTCCGACCACTGCAGGCCACCGTGGCCTTGTCAACCGGCCTGGGCGCTGCCACCACTGTGTGGTGGTGGTGGCTGTCCACTTCCAGCTGCTCGTCTGATGTGGGTTCTTTTTGAAAGCCTTAATTGCACAGTTTTTTCTAATTTTTTTTCTAAACAGAATTTTTCTCCCAATTTTCAGCTCTCTCTAATTTTCTCTGATTTGTATCTATCCAAATGAGCTTTTGAAAATTTATTGCTATTTATAGACATTTTTTGTAATTATTATGCATTAATTTGACAAGACTTTGCCCAATTTCCTTAATTTTTGGTTTTTAGGTTGTCTAATTTTTATTGGCTAATTTTTCTTTTGCAGCTTTGGACCTACCACGACATGATCTTGATTAATCTTATCCTCTTCTGATTTTTTCTGATTTTTCCATAATTATTTTATAATTTTCTTTAATTATTTACTTAGCTTTTGGCCAATTTAGGTAATTTCGCATATTTTTATCTACATGTAAATACATGTGGGGTACATGTGAACATTCCTAATTATTATTTTGGTCATTCTAAAATTTTTAGTATACATATAATCTATCTCTAGTAATATATTAGTTATTAGATTACACTTTTTGCCTTTTCGGTAATTAGCAATTATTATGCTTAAAATTTGAAAATTTTATAGCCTCCTATTTTATTACTTATTTTCTTAAATTCAAGTTTACGGGGTCATTTTTACTAATATTTTTTTCAATAGTTTATGATTTGGGGTTTAATCGGATTCCTTAACCAATCATTCAAACTTATGTTCTAAGTTCAACCCTATGGTCAATTGGCTTAACTTTGAGGCTTACAGTATGAAGCATGATTGACATAGATATGTAGAAATTAAATTTGTAAATATTAAAAAGGATAATGAATGCAACTGATTTATGAGGTATTTCTATTATAGTAACCTTAGGATTATCAAGAAAGTAAATATATGAATCTTAATAAATTAGGAATGAAAATAAACTAAAATATGTCTTCTTATAATAATATTGGAATTTCTATTGCCCGATATCATGCTAAAAATGCACAAATTTAACTTCTTAAATAGTACCAAATGGTAAAGTCCTTTGTTCAAGATCATAATAAACTCGAATCAGTCTTTATTGACATATTTAGGATTTCGTAACTCTCTATATGCAAAAAGCTATAACCTTCCAAATTTGACTAACATTCAACTAAAGAAATTAGAATTGCACTATTAAACCCCTGACTTTTGATAGCTTTTGGATGATTACTAACTTCTTTTACTTTAGACCTAAATTGCTTCTACCTTGATTCTTCTTTTGTTTTTGTTTATCTAATTATTTCATAAGCTTTAGGCTTACTCTTTCATGTCACAAAAGACTTTTTAATGTATCAAATATAAAAGGAAAATAAACATAAAATTATGCAATATTTCAAGCCATTGCAAAAATTCATGTCCTTCTTAGAAGACACTTTGTTCAAACCTTTTGCACAATATCATAAAATTATGAATATTTTGACACTTCATTTGAATGAATGCAATATTATTTGAATAAATTCCCCTTTTACAAGAGAGCAAAATTTTCAAATCCCAGAATGCAGAAATATGGTTTCCTTTACTTTGTCTTAATGCTCATTATTTTGTTCAAAAGTAGTCCAAATTATCTAATCTAATATATATATACCTAGATACCAGTTTGATCAATTGTTTTATTACTTAGCAATTAACATGTCCAGCTAACATCATTTATCATTCCATAATGAGCATTTTTCTTAACAATATAATATTTATGCGTTCTTTCAACCACATATCGATCATCCCTTCAATATCAATTAGGACATTGAATCAATCTTCCAACCGAACTTTGCTAGTTCATTTGAGATTCATTTGGATACGCTCGAATCAAGTAAGGTCGTATATACAGATGGAATCGAGCCTCTCACACTAGAATATTTAATATATTTTGCTCCATTAAAGCATATTCACATGCCTCTCATTGTGCATGATGTCACACTCAAATCAGGAAGTAGTAACAGTCCCATTGTATAAATCGACCAATGCTAGAAGCTAGTCACCATAGCTACTAACATAGGTATAGTTTACATAAGACGTTCACCACTCCGCTGTTTAGAAACGTTCTATTCAATACTTAGTAAGAATTAACCTGTAATATAACATTTTCAAATAGCTACTGAAAATAATTTTTATAGCTTAAATTTCAAGTAAAAATCAAGTTTATAAATCATATGAAGGATGAAACTTTGAATTTAATAAAAATTCTAAGAACTACATTGTTACAAAAAGATAAAGCGTTTATTAAAATTTTACTAAAATCTATAAACTTGCAAAGTATGGAATAAATCTTATTAGTTGAAAACTAGGGGTCACTTGAGGAGACTTTGTTAGTTTTCCTAAAGATTAATATAGTTGATAAACTAAGTAGAAATCTAGTCAGGTAGTCTTGAATCTCACTCCTCGGCTCCGTTCTTTAATCTTCTAGAACTTGAAGTAATATCGATGAATCTATTGGGAAACTTGCAAAGTGGCTATATGAGAATGAGCAATAACTTGCTCAGTAAGTAGGATGGAGAAAATAACATGTATTTAATACAAAGCAGCTATGGTTTTCAAGTAAGTTTAGTTAGATGTTATGTGTGAACGAGCAAGTGCCACTATACGATGTTATCTAGTCCGTTGTAAGATCAAAAAAATTGTACCCACTCTAATATGAGTTAAGCAGTTTGATATCGCATACTTTGCATATCGAAACCAAATTAAGACTTATGTAATAGAGAAATACGCTATACTCAAGACTTTACTTTAAATCACAGTTCTTAACCTTACTGCAATTTGTTCTCTTATCACTTAGTTGAACTAAGGGTGGGGAGATGACCATTTCAGCTATCTTCATTAAAGGATTCGTGTTTAGCTCGAGAATTCTACTCATTTCCTTTAGTAGGTTGCAATGCAGGTTTGGTTAGTAATTAAACCGAATTTATTAGATTGTTTTTTAGATGATTAAGTAATTTCAAATAATCTAAAGTAAGTAATATCATAAAGCAATTGATACATAGGTTTAACACTTATAATAGTATAATCATATTCAAGCACATACGTTGCATATGCATAGGCAACTAACTTATAATTATAAACAAGATATATATTAAGGTCTCAAAATATTCTTAAACACTACTTCAAAGTGTGGTAAAGGACCGATCCCACTTACCTGGATACTATTACTTGTTTTCCTCTTGAATCACTTTTATCTTCCTTTAATATCCTTAAAATTTAACATTATATCTTTAGTTTCCATCCAATATATAATATATGTATTCATTGTAGACATTTAAGTATATTTTCAATTGTGTTAAGTAAGTTTTTTCTAAGGTATTTATTTAGTATCAGTTAAGTAGGATATATTTTGACCTAACACAAGTAGCTGCTTAGTAATTTCTAACCTAAGTTTTGACTTTAGTAAATTTTTAGAAGGCATAATTAAGCGACTTTTTGATTTACTCTTCGACTCCTAATGATCTAGTATTTAGTATCAACGTCTTCAAACTTCCAATTGTTCCTACATTTCGCATCTTTCATTGAACTACCTTTTTGACCGAGTTTCTAACTTAGGTTATTATCCAGCCTTGTGGTGTAAATTATTGTCCAAGAAGTTTCTAACTTTGAAAAGGATGTAAACTCCAATTATGAACCACTTTTTGACCTAGATCTAATTTTAGTGTATTCAAAATATTCAACACAAGATTACATTTTGACTTAGTTTCTGACAGAGTTTTTAACCCTACCGTTACTTCTATATTTTGCTACTTTATATATAATTCAACTAATCCTAAGTTCTAGAGTCTTAATGAACTTGCAAATGCAGAAAGCAATAATTTAGTATTAAAAGCATTTATATACTTTTCTCTTATGTCATCCACTTAGTAGAAACTTATTAGGACTTTTGCAATTGAGCTCCTAAACCACCAAATATCTACTTAAAATTGAAAATCAACATCTTAAAACTCTAATTTACTCACTTATAGTTGCTGCATCTTGGCCAATATAGATTTGAGCATGATTTTATAAAACTCAACATAACTCTTTTAGAAAAACTTATTTTCAGTGCACTATTTTATGAAAAACAAATTTTCACCAAAATCTAACAACCAAAATTTGCAAATCCAACCACATAGCATCAAAGTATAACATTTTAGGAGTATACTTATATTTATACTCAAAATTTAAAGTATAAGATGTTTTTCTTAAGGACCTCATATCTACACTCAAAATTTTGAAAATCTGATTGAAGATTTAAATTCCTTATACAAAAATACTTAAAGAAATCAAAATTTAAAATTTTTGGTAATCGTTTACTATTTTTCCCAAAATTTAGATAAAAATAAGAAAATTTGGCGACTAACCAGAAACCTGATGCTTTGGCCACCATTGGGAGAAGGAGGCTTGTCAACAACATTAGGCTATAGGAACTCCTTCAAGTGGTGATCTAGCCTCATACTTAGGGAGTTGTATTCTTTTGGAACCTTCAAAATCCTAGGTTTGCACACAAATTTCCTTAATTTTCCTATTTCACTTTTTCTCTCAAATTTTCCATTCACATAATTTTTCCAGAGTTCCAAAATGGTCAAACTTTCATCCATTGGAAATGTTAGATTTTTATAGCATGTTTGAAGTGGTTTTGGAAATTCTTTCCCTAATAATCTAAGTTCCCCCAAATTGATTTAGGTGTCATCTTTTAGAAATTTAATCATCCTTTATTCCTATAGTTGGCCCCTTAGCTTGCCATGCCTAAAGTGATGTCACCTAGTTGTCTATTGATTTTTCATAATTTTTCCTACGTTTTATTAATTTATTTAGTAAATTTTACCTAATTTTGGGTATTTTTGGTAATTATAGGTACACATATTGATATAATAGTTATACCCAATGTATATACATGTCTTTTATATATTATTTTATGTACAATATTAATTATGTTATTCCTATAATTTATCTCTAAGTATTTATTAATTTTTGGAATCTAATTCGTGCGTTATCGATAATATAATAATATAATAAATTGTTACGATTTTAATTATATATTTAATATTTTATTATATTTTTAAATTTCAAACTTACAAGAATTTCTCGACTAATATTTCTAAGCTTCTTGTAAGTTTCCAATCAACTCAGGTTATCTTTCTAAACATTCTAAATTGACTACCGAATTTAATGGTACAAATACAAATCTCACACATAAGCACTATTTGCTCATGTTTAATGGTTAAAATGTAGGGGGCATATGTATGTGATGTGTATTATCAAGTTAGGAAAAATGGTAGCGATGATGAACAGTTTTATTATTACTTATGGTTTGTAAATACTGCCACGTATTTATCCACTAAACATATATACTTGTGGTGTATATTGTTTATTCAATCTTTTCTCAAGGATAAGTGACAAGCAATTGAAATGGCTTGGTGAGGCATATATGGATGCAAATCACAACCTTCATTTAGTTTTCAGGTCAAGCCAATTCGTGTATGTATCGTGCCGTTAAACCCGTTCCAAAAATAAGTAACGAGTATCCTAAACATATCAAATCTATTGCCACTTTATATGAGGTCAACGCATATCTCATGCCAGTACTTTCAATAGCTTAGTTTAGCTTGATTTTTCTTTTAAACCTAATCTTTGCACATTGCACGCTCTTCTTTGGAATTGATCATTGCTGATATTCATGATCAACTCGAGAGAAAGACATATAAGCAGAATTACAAACTATCTGTCCTAACTACACACAACAACATCATCTTATGATTATATTGCAGCAAGTGTGGCAGCAAATAAGGAGCATTCATTGTCCATCTTGTTAAATGTAGGATGATTTATAGATTATAAGATTGGAAAAAAAAAAAGAAAAAAGGGAAAAAAAGATCAAAGTAAACATGTAACCCGGTGGCAAACTAAAGCAGCCACTCAGAGTGTGAAAGCATCACGAGAGTATAATCGGACTCTCTCCAATTTCACGTAAACTTTATGCCTTTCTTCTTCTTAATAACATCTGACATGCATGGTGTAGTGTAGTTTCCTGAGAGAAACATCTCCGCCACATAGCGGTTGACGTCCGCAGTGAAATGTATCCCATCCCAGACCATGTGCATGCCGGCATTTGCACATTTAAATGTATGAAGGGACCCGCAAGGATGGTTTATGTCGAAGTTCAATGGATTACCACCAAATCCACAGCATGCCCTGAAAGCTTCCACGAAGTGGAAGTCACCATAGTGAGATAAGATGGTGAGATAGGCTTCAGAGAAATCTGCAAATATGATGACGCATTCCTTGTATTGTTTTTGGAACTCGGAAAGCTGTTGTTGCAGGAGTTTGTTGTGTTTGGAGATGGCGGAGTTGGCGCTGGAGCAGCAACCATTTTTATCGCGGTCAGACGTTGGACATAGGGAGAGCTGTAACGGGAGACATCCCAAGGATGGTAAACCTTCGACGACCACGTACTTTGCACCTGCGGCTATTATTTCCTGTTGCAGATGAAAAGAATTAGCAAAAGTAGGTGTTCAAGATAATTGAGAATATCTTTACTGTGGTAGTATGAAGTAATGTGCATACTTTTAAGACATTACAAGTAACATTGACAGCAAGATTAGCAAGCCAATCACTAGAAGAAGAGCTAGTTCCACCGATTAGCCCATAGTCAGTCGCTCCTATTGCGCCAATCCAGAAGAGTGCATCATCCATACTATGAGAGCTACTGCTGCTGCTAGTGCTTCTACTGCTACCGCTGCTATTACTGCTGCTGCCCCTACCACTACCGCGGATGCCACTACCAATTGTTGCTCCCTGGCTTTTTGTAGACTGAAGGAAATTATTGAACCATTTCATCTGTATATCGATACTCAATGGAATTGCCTTCCATAATGAGGACCGAATACTATAGCTCTGGGCAAAGAAGTTGCTAGGAAGAGCTGTAGCTCCTGAAATTGCAAAGTTCACACCGGATGAGAAGTCTGCAGAGCCACTTTTGTAAGGTGGCGGGGATGGAATTCCGAATGCCTCCGATAAATAATCAATCACCAATTTCCCATTGCAGAACCTACTTCCGGGTTTATTGTCGCTAGATATCTTCCAATTCGAAGAGCCCAAGAAGGATTCAAGTGCTCCCATTAGAAATGCATTTCCAGTATCTGTATAGGAACACCCAAAAGCATAGATTTTGGTGAATGCACCTGTGCAATTAGTTTTTGGTTTAAAAGACGTATGGCCTTGAGCATGAGTACTGGAACTGGAAATTTCATGTTGACCATGACTTGAGCTGGAACTTTCATGGTCACCATGACTTGAGCTGGAACTTTCATGGTCACCATGACTTGAATTAGAACAAGAACTTCTATGGTGCCCATGAGTGGTTTTATTGTGTGCGAAAACAGAAGGAAAACCCTGCATTATCAGGATGATGAGAACAACGTAGAAGGAGAAGGTCGCCATTTTGTAGAAAGATTTGACAATGTTGTTTTTACAAGATATTTTCACTTGGAATTTTATTTCCCTTTTATAGGAAAACATGAGGAACACAGCATATGTGAAAGCCCACCATTGTAGGTCTCTTCTGGTCGTAGCGGAAAAGAGGTGATCGTCCATGTTGTATTGGCCAGTGAAACTTCAAAAACCATTCAATGGACAATGCAAATACATATGGACTCTTACCCTATATTATAGAGATGACACAGGAGAGGACATTGTCTAAATGCCTCTCACTTGTCATCCTCTCATTTTGGAAAACGTTTGATTCCTATTTTTCTTTTCTTTGGAAGTTGAGTGCTACTAACATTGTGTTTTTTCTTTTTCTTTTTTTTTTGTGCAAGTTATATGTTAAACTACCTATTAACGAAAATTATTTATCTAACCTAAGATGCGGAGATTTGAAGCAAAACGGTATCTATAATATTAAAGCGTAAAAGACCAGTTTTAATATTACACTCTCAAATATGAACTTTCTATCTATATTTTCCTTCAATCACTCTTCAAGTTAAAGTATGCTGGTTCTCTCATGGTAGCTTCCGATTTTACCATATATCACATTTGTTCTCTTTTATTTTTAAGTACAAATATCATGGTACGAGATATCGTTTGTATTTTGATGAGAGAACATTACTTATAATATATAGATTATAAGGAAACTGACAATTCGATCTGTTATGTTAGACATTTAATGCTCGAATTTAAAATCATATGGTTTGTTTTTTACCCGTTATCTTAGAGGCATACAGTTATCCCAACTAAATAGTTTGATTTGATCACAGAAAACGCTGTTGTAAACTACCCACTGATTTCCATTTTTGGTTTTGGAAGACTAGCACGGAAAAAAAGAGAAAAGAAAAGAAAAGAAAGAAACTTGTAAATATGGACACCTGATCCATGCCTAACGACATCATTTAATGGTTGGCAAAAAATAATAATAATAATAATAACAACAATAATAGTAATAGTAATAGTAATAGTAATAATAATAGTAATAGTAGTAGAAGAAGTAATAACAAGATGAAGCAAAAATGTGTAATAAATTGAAACTTTGATTGCACACTTGGCGTGTTTATTTCATCCTATAATGGTCAACACATCAAAATTTACACCCTTATTAATGTATGTTGCTAAAAAACTTATTTACAAAAATATACTCTATAAATACAACCAAGCATTTGGAAAAAGAGTTAAATAGAGTTTTGAAGATATAATTGTTTTTAATGTAACTTATAACTCATCCATATAAAACTTGACATAACTTTTGACACAGATTACGTGCCCCTTTCATTTAGAATTCGGATTTACTTTACTGGTTAAAAGAATTTCTATACCATAAAATGCTTGTAGTATCTTATATCGACATAAATGAGTAAATCTACTTATAAGTGAGTATTTTTAATAGCTTTCTCTCCTCAACTTGGAACTTTTCATGAGTTTCATTCACGTATGGTTGACAACAGGCATAAATTTTAACCACTTGAATAGCGTATTTAGTCAGACTTAATTTAATTTCTTGATGTACTCACAAGTATGATATTCTAGCTCAAATCGGGTATAATTAGATGGTACGTTTTATTAAATTTGAATCTGTTTCGAACTTTGACAGTTCAATCAAAAGAAATTAAATATTTTCTAAGAAATCAAACCTAAACGAACTGGCAAAAATCAAAATCATTATATGATATAAGAAGTAATTTTATTTCATTTTTTTCTCTCAATGTATAATATAACATGTTCATTCAAATTGATATTAATTGCTAATATTATTATGTGATTCCATCTATAAGCATCACTTGTCCCGGTGTGATTGAACAAAATTTTTGTTTTTCTACATTGGTTTATTTATTCATTGTTTTTTTTTTTTTTTTTACAACAACTTAATTAGCTACTTTGTATCATATTAAACTATTTTATTTGATTTTTGCATATGCACCTCGAATGTGCATTTGCTATTAATATTTTAAATCAAGTTTGACTATTCAACTTGATTCACTTCTTTTGCAGATCATATTGTGGCATGCACTTGGGTGAAGTCTTACCATTAATAAGCATTGAGATAAGTACACATTTAATTAATCCTAAATATTTACTTACATTTCCTTGAATCCTCAATAAATATTTTCTTTTTCTTTTACCGAACCTGAAGATCTTCAATCTTTTTTCTTAATTTTGACTTATGTTAAGCCCATCCCATCAACATAATTTCCTCAACCTAAGAATTGAGGAAAAATTCTTTTTTAAAAATATATATTTTCAAAAAATGAGGAGCCGTCACATCGGGGTTGGAAAAGTTGAAGTTAGGATACATTGGGTGAAATCAATCCTTAATCTCAGCTATTGCCTACAAGGTTTCTAAAAAAGATACATTTTTTACAAAAATAACTACAAAGGCTAGCTTAGAAAAGCTAAAAATGCTACTGAGATGAGTTCGAAATGAGTTTTGCAAAACTTGAATTTAATCCAATACCTTATAATACTTCACAAAACTTTATATCCTATATGGTTTTTATTCTATTTCCATAACTTGTCCTATAGGGTTTTGAAAAACACGGTTAAAATCCAACCTAACTCGCGATATTAATGGATGATTTTAATTTATTAATTTTTAAATTTAACTATAATACATGAAGTTTCCCTACTTCTCAAGATTTTTTTAGGAAAAAAAGTAAAAGAACATAAATTATGGAAGAAAAGAAAATCATATTTATTTTTAACTAGGACTAATAATTTTCCTTTTAAATTTATTAAATTAAGTATAAATAGTAATACATTAATCGAGATACATTACATAATTTACATATATAAAGAAACGTAGCCAATTGATATGGGTTTTAGGAATGAGATTAAGAGCTTTTATATATGTAAATATTATTATTTTAAAATAGATTTAGGTTTCTGTCAAGTTTTTTTTTAAATTCCAAAACTCGACTCATAACCTTATATAGTTTGAGAATTAATTCAAAACCTATCCTAAAACCTGTTCCAAAACCTTATAGGATCTGACCCTGACTCTGACCCTGACCCTGACCTTATAAAGTTTTTAACAATTCAGACGAATCGGAAATTCTATAATAATTTATCCAATAGCATCCTTTAGTAATGCCTCTGTGATTACCACATCAAACTTTTCATAAGTAAATACTTAAAAGGCCTTATTGATATTATTCCCTTCAAAATAAATAATTAAAACTATAAGAAAATGAATAACTAAAGTAAGAATTTTTTTTTTTTTACTTTTCAATTATTCCTTTTTAAGAGTTTATCGAGAAAAAGCTTTTACTTTTATTAGCCTCCTTACGGTATACCTTTTTATCCGCTATTTAGAATTAAACTATTTGTAATTCCTTTTAATTGTATAAAACATTATTCCGTTCTTTTATTTACAAAAACATTGTTGTTAGATGTGGCTTAAGTGATTAATTTAGACGTGTGAAAGAGTTAAGGATCAAAGAAAAGAGTTTAAGCATGTTCAGACATTAAACCTAGGTTGAATCGATTTGAGGTTAAATTATACGAGTCAATCCGAGTTTGACAACATTATGAAAAACTACTAAGTTTATTTAATTAATCATTTATTTTTATTAAGAAAGGTATAAACAAATCCAATATTTTATCTCCAGATCCTCCTAAAAGAACTTCATATCTCTAGTTTTTGTAAAATGCTAATTAAGATTTTTTACTATCTAAAAAACAGGTCTAAGTGGCAAAATAGTTTTTATTTTCTTTTTCTATAAGGCTATAAAAGTAGAAACTAAAAGATTAAAAAATTCAAAAACGCTACATGGGGTGGCGAGAAGTAATCAAATAACAACTTCCAAAACCTACACGATGGTCCCTACTCTAAAATACTGTAAGTACTAAGAAATTCTAATTCCTTGACCCAGGTGTGGAATGTTGAATTCCATGCAATTATGTCTGAAAAAATGCATATATTTCTTTTTGGAAAAAAAATGCAATTTTTATAAATAATTGAACATTCTAGAAATGCCAATAATATAACTTTTATGCCAGCTTCAATAAAAATGTTTTTTTTTTTTTATTATAACATGCAAATTTGATAAAAAAAATTTTAATAAAAAATTATGATGCAAGTGAGGCAAAAACATCCATTTTCTAGAATTTTTTTTTATAAATAAAATATTTAATATAGATATGATATCTAATATAAAAAAAAAATTAGATGTTAAATCATAAATAAATTCTAAAAGCTAATCTAAAATTCAAAACTTGCAAAATAATTATTACTAATTTTTATATTATTATTATTACTATAAAAAATTTACAAAAATGTGATTATGGAAAAATATTCCCAAAAGTATAGTAGATGAATTTGGGTTTACAAAATCTAAAGTCAAATAACCCAAAATTCAACTTTTGGAAAGCCGATTATATGATAAAATATATAACCGGTTTTCCAAAAGCCGAACTCACATATGCTTTTAAAATCGTTTCCAGAAGCTGATTTTAAAGGTAAGGTAGAATTTGACTTTTGAAAAGCTGAATTTAACTGAAATGGGTTAAATTCGACTTTTCAAAAGCCTTTTATATCATAGCAAAAGTAAAATCAACTTTGCTTTTGATCGAGAAATCCAAATACAAATGTCTTGCATAATACATCCAACCTGGAAATATGTTACAAGTTACAACACACACAAACACATCTACTACATGATATATCTCGACTACATATCTAAGTTATTTCACCCACAAATCTACTGTACAATGCTTATGAAACTTCTATTACTCAACCAAATTTCAACCTTAACAAAAAATAACTGAAAACAACCAACAAATACAAAACAAAAGAGATCAAACAACCAAATAAACAAATTTGAAAAGTTTTACTAACATAGCACATGTGCATTTACATATAATATATGTTTAAAATCTATAAATAAGTAAATATCAACATATCCTTTTAAGGGTGTCTACACCGGTGAAACCTGTAGGCACGCTTCTGCTCTTACTCATCCGTATGAGAACTAGGCTGATGCTACACCAACTAATCGTGACTTGGTTGTGTAATTTGGGAGCCATCTTAACCTGATGAGCTCGAAGGGTAGGGCATTTGCATGGGTATCAGAAAAGGGATTAATTTGTGTGAGCTCTTCACTAGCTTGATCTGTGGGTTGTCTCTTAAATGGGGTTGGGGTGTTCAGGAAGGACCACTAGAACTCTCCCCTACGGTAAGTGTCTAATATTAGACCAAAGGCTATAGAGGAGATTTGTGAGGGAAGGTTCTTAGGGTGAGTACTGTAGTAAGTGGTGCTCAAGTGACTAATCATCTCTGATATACAACTGTGCCTACCCACGACGTACTCTACCATGTCCAAGGCCTCGACCATGACAGCGTCCTCACCAAGGACCTCCTCAGGGCATATCCTCTAGAGGAGAGTCATCACCCTCGGCATTAAAGCTTGGCATTGGTGCATCATCTAGCTCTTAGAAGGTGATGCCCTGAAACTGTTGGGCAATCTTGTCAACCTTCGACTGATCAATAAGGATATCCTCATATGTAATTTGTGGCAGCCAGTCAATGAAATCTGTATGCAAAAAATAGAACATTAAAGGATTAACTCAATCATGCAAGTGAAATACTTCACTAAGAACTCAAGAGAGGGAGGGGGTAGGGTAGGTAGGGATGGTGTTGTGAATTGATTTCAATGCTCAAATTTTACTTTAATACCAATTTATTAATTTAAGCAACTAAATGAATGCAATATCGAGATAATAAAGAAATAATGAGTGTAATCAAGATAATGATAAAACAATAATACGTATAAAAAATAAAAGAGGAAATGATAGAGAAAATTAAGCTCAGATTTAACATAGAGTTCGGACCGCCCCTTACTCTCCATGGACATACAATGTCTCCAATCAAAAACTTCACACCACTTTATTAATTTCTCAATCTAAGCTCCTAAAGTTACACATACACAAACTTGATTATATAAGTTTCACACTCATAACTCACCCAATCTTGATTTTATAAGATTCTCAATTATAATAACTTTCAACACAAATCACAATCTTAATCTCAAGTATAGTGCACTCTTTCAAAGTTCTTTCAAGTATAAATGACATTGCATTATACTAGAGTTTACAAATGATTTGGCAAATTAAGTAGACAAGACAAAGAGCAAGTGAACAAAAGGAATAATTACAGATTTTCAACTCTATTTCTTATCCTTCAACTACCCATTAACTTGTATTTATAGCCTTTCAAGAAAATCCAACCATTAGTCCACTTCTCTCTACATTTAATACTTTATAACATCTCTTTTCTATGTGGACCAATCGGATAATTCAAGTGGGACTAGTTGAACGATTTGTTCAAACGAGATTATCAGTTGAACAGTCTTCAGTTAAACAGTCATACGATCCAACATAGCCTACTAACTTGTAGCAACCAATTAGACGGTCTAAGAACAACCAATCATGCAGTTGAACAAACTTTATTGACTTATAGCAACCAGTCAGACAACCCAAGGATAACTAGCTAGACAGTTCATACTAGAATAGCTAAACAACATACACTAAGATGCAACAAGCGGTTCTATTTCCTTTTACTTCTTTTTAGAATTTCAAACTCAATCTAATCAAGTTATATTACAAAGATATCATGCAAAATATGGTGTTATCAAGATAATTCAAGTCCTTTATCAAATTAACCATGTTTTTATAAAATTTGCAAATAGTTTCATAATCAGTGATTAATTTAACATAACTTGCATTGTTTTGTTCTCATCAAAATCACACACAAGAATTTATTAGTTCAACAATATCTCCCTAAATATGATACTTCCTCTCAACTTAACACTCACCCTTAATGAATAAAAGATTTCCTTTGAGAATACTTATGGGAGAGTCGATATAAGAGCAAGTTGAAAGTATTTAATCTTTATGTTAGAGGATAGCTAATTTAACTTTATGTTTCAATTTGATACTTATTAACCAACCAATCTCTTCAATTTTGTGATCTCACTTTCATTAAACTTAGACAAAAATAGTTAGGTGACTTGAATTTTTCTCCTCCTTTGGCTTTATCAAAATGATGAGATTCTAAATGGTAAAGAGGAAGAGAAAAGCAAGTCAAAATTCCAGCATAACTTTGACTTAAGCCTTAAGGTATGCTATCTTTAAAAGAACATAATTCAATAGCCAATATAAGGAAGCAATACAATGCACAATAATATTTAACATAGCAGCCAATTTTTTATTGTAATGAGCATAAGAGATAACATAAACATAAATAAGTATACTAATAAAAGGTTGATAGGCCAAAATCTAAAGTCATTACATAATCAAAGAGAGATAATTAGAAACGGCCCTAAAGACCAATAGGCAACGTATACATGCTATATAACATAACAAAAGATGGCTGGAGTTCAAGTCCATATACAAACAAAAAACATATTAGTAGTGCCAATTTTGTAGCAACCGTTTAGACAGTATGATGGAACCGTTTGCATGGTTGCATACAGATTGCACTTGCCACTTGAAATTTCTGCTTAACTCATGGACTCTTCACAACATTCGAACAAATCTTATTCCAATAGATTATGTAAGCTCAAATGATGCATGTTTGACAATATAACTTTGCATTTTAGGCTAGATTAAAATAGGATGTTCTAAATGTCTAGCTTTAACTTAGTTTTTAGAGGTTTAAGGGAGTTAAAAATACATCAATTCACAATGAAGTAAATTTAATCATTTAAACACAACTTATAAGTCAAAATAAGCATGTAAGAACCTTCATTGAACTTGGAAATCATCAAATGAGAAGAATGTGCATAGCAGAACTTCAATAAGTAAGTATGAATTTAATTGCATACAAAACATATCAAACAATGAAATTTATACAAAAAGCCTATGTGAGCATGTTTGTAAGACCTAATATTATGTTACAAGTAATTTGATTTGAAGGAAAAGACATTTTATCCGAAAATCACTACTTAAGATCATTATAATCAATTACTTTGAGCACAAATTGAGCTTAATGACACATATGCACACCAAGTTAAGTTCATGACAAGTTGGTACTTCAAGCAAGTTTCAATAGTATCATAGGCACAAAGAAAGCATGATTAAGACATATAGCATACAAATGAGAAAAAATGATTATGTGACTTCTCAAACATCAATAAGAACCTAATTTAAGTCTAATGGATTCAAATTTACACAAAAAAAAAAAAAACAAATCAATCATTTAACCATAATCTATGGACAAAATTAAATATGCGGGAATCGATTTTGAGCACGAAAACTAAGGCAGGGCAAAATTATGTGCATATTTTCTTAAATATACATAAGTAACTTCAAATGTGCACAAAATATATGATATTTACAATTATCTATTCCAAGCAAAATTTAAATGTGTATTATGAGAGTACAAACATGGCTTAGAAAACAATCAATTGCAAAAATGCTAAGTGAGTTCCTAAATGCTCATGAAAGCCTAAATATGGTTGAAAAAAAGTCAAATTTATATAGTTTTATAAATATATCAAACCAACTATTTAAGCATAAGATATTAGCATATTTAAACACGTGTGAACACATATGTGACATGAAGACCAAGATATAGCAAAAATATGCACATGAAAGCTTAATAAGTATAGAGAATTTCAAGTACACACAAAATATGTTAGTCATTCTATAGATACTACTTGAATGAATTTCTTAAATCAAATACTATGTTGGAGGCATGCCAATTTTTTTTTTAGTATTCTTTATTTGAGTTTCTTAAGTTGTTCTTACTTGAAGTTCCTACAAAAACGTGTAATTACTTCTTTGGTACCCATGTAAATTTTGGTCCTTTATGATTAGTAGCTGTCTTACCCCAAAAAGGTGGAGTCATAACAGTCCCATTATATGAGCCATCCTAAGATAGAAACTATCCTTATAGTTGTTATCTTAGACCTAGTTCATACTAAGCGTACTCGACTCTATTCCTTTGAAGCATCCAATTCAATACCTGTTTGTTATAAACCTATAGAGAGATCATTTGAAATAAATTTATAGTTTGACTTTACAAAGAATGATAGTAAATCTCACAAGTACCTTTTATTTCATATATAGACTAGAATACTGAAAACTACCAAGCCCATTGAGGAATCTTATATAATTTCCTTAAAAGTTAAGAAAGTTAATACTAAAGACAAGAACTAACCATTTCTTATTATACCTCACTCTGTGTCCCAGTTTGGTGGTGTTCTAGTTTTGGGTAGGTGCTTGTAATTAATTCGGAACCTATAAAATAAATTATAGGGGAATGAGCGATAACTTACTCGATAAGTAAGGCGGAGATAGAAGTATGCATTCAGTATATCATAAGTAGGGTTTTCACCCAAGTTAGTTAAATGCAATGCATGTATAAGCAAATGTCACGCATGATGTTATCCGATCCATTGTGAGATTAGAGAAATTACGTTCACTCTAATTTGGGTTGAGAAGATTGATGTCACGTACTTGTGAATCGAGATCAAATTAGGGCTTGTGCAATAGAGAACACTCTCCTCCCATGACCACCTTCGAACCACGACCCTCAACCTTATCACAATCTCCTCTCTTGTCACTCAGCTTGACAAGGGTGGGGAAATGACCACTTCAGCTATCCTTATTGAAAAGAGTCCGTATTTAGCTCGAGAATCCTAGTTGCTAATTGTAGTGGGTTGTGATGAGTATTGAGTTAGATGTTAAGTCAAGTGTAAATTAGTTCATTTTTTTAGGGTGACTAATCAAGCTTAAATAATTCAAACATAATAATATTCACAAAACAATCATAACATAAAGCTCAGCTCCTATTATAGTAAATCAAAACTTAATCACAAGCGTTGCATACGTACAAACAACTAACTACAATCACAAGCTAATACATATCAAAGTCTTCAAATATTATAAAATAATACCTCCAAATGCTATGAAGTATTGATCTCGCTTACTTGTATTGACGCTTATTGTAGAAGATCCGTACTGTTAATGTTCTGCTCTTTGGAAGATCTTATATGTATACCAAAGCGCATATTTAGTTTTCGTAATATGTATGAAAATGTTAGGGTTCTATCTATTGTTTATATTAAGTTATATACATATATATATATATATATAAGATAAGTTATTATTCCTATAGGGTTAAGTATGGTTTTATAATAACTTTGTTATTTATGTTATATTAAGTTAGTAAACATTAATAATATATGTATTTATAGTATTACCTAAAATAATTGTTTGTTGTATTGAAACGTACATTTAACTAGTCAAGTTTACGTTTCCATTACAAAAAGATCATTATAGGACGATAGTTTTCATAATATTAGAGAAATACATATTTTATTACCTAAAATTATCCAATTTTTTTAACAAAATTAGTATCGTTGGTTTTGTATGAATTTGATGATACATAATACGTGTTCTATTTCAAAAAATAACTTCTAAAGGATATAATTGAAAATTGATTTACCCTTTTATGTAGTCAAAATAACAAAGTTGCTTAATAGAATAAAATTACGGTTTCACCATTGCAACTTAAATCAACTAATTTTATACACAGAATTTGATATGCTTTGCTACACATTGCCAAAATACTCTAAGAAAATTTACCATTAGACCGCTATAACATGCAATTTAGTCTTGTTCATAATTTCTTTCAATAACTTAATGTTCCCTCTTAATATTTTGTCAAAATAACATCGCATGATGCCTTCATAACATTTCCATACTCATAAAAAAAAATATTCCACATTCTAATGTACAACTAATATATGTAATAATAAGCTATAATCATTTGTTTATAGTATATAAATTACTAAACCATACAATACTTAGCTAAATTACTATAACATATTATGCTATTGTATTGGAATATCATTCAAATTATAACTGCTATATCCCAACATTTGAGAAACTCACTTACTTGGAATTATAGATCTCTTCTATACAACCCTTCCTTGTTGACTTTCTTAATAATGGAATAGATGCAATCTTCCTTTATTTCATCAAAACCACATGGAGTTAGCTTATCAAAGGATCGAGGTTTTAGCCCGTACTATGCCATCCCTCTAGTCCAATATTTGGCATCTATTCCCTAATAATGCTTAGCTACTCGAAAACAGAATGGAGGATTTTTTTTTTCTAACTTGCAATTTCATTTTCATTTTCTTTTTCTTTGATCCTCTTGTTGGTGATCCATATTAATTCACATGTTGGTGTTCGTATTTTTATTGGTCCAATAGAGAAGCCATGATAGATATTGTGTTGTTATATTCTAATTATGCCACCAATATTTATGGTCTACAGGTGTCATATTGTTGATTCCACTATCCACCACAAGTGGTTAAATCTTGCTCCATTTTGTAGAGCTAATTCATAATCTAAATATAATATTTATATTAGTTAATTCTTTTTTTAATTACTAGCATTGTGATGATTCTCCAAGTGTTCCCATTTTTCACACGGTCTAATAGACATAAAGCAACACATAACATTATCATGTGGGAAGATATCTTCAACTCTCATAATTGTTGGTCGTTTAAATTTCTTAAGCCCTTATCCTGTACATACATCATATATTATGATTCATCATAAGAGCCAAGCAAAGGTAATGCCAATTTACAATTCCTATGTTAGATATCTATTATAAAATGTGTATATGCATGCTATGACAATCCATTTGTTTGATGTTCTCGGTAAATTGCTTTTGTGATCATTATTAATATATAACCCTAAGCACACTATAGTAATTCAACTATGTGCGATACAACTTAATATTTATCTGGACGTATCTTTTGTCGTTGTTGTTTTTTTTTTTTTTCAAGTCCATTGCCATACTTGCTACTATATATATAGATAGAGCTTTCCTTAACCAAATTTTATCCATAGTTGATCATTATAATAACATATATGTATATTTATTAAATACCATACGTATATAGCAAACCCTCATGCACTTTGAATATCAATCAGGACATACTCCTAACTTTATAAGATAATTAGCTTATTTCTAAAATCCTGTTATATTTTAGACCTCGAATCTTGAGTTTCTAATAAATAATGAGTAGTACTCTCAAAACAAGAGATGCCTATTAATTTTACATTTTGTTAGATTAAAGCCTCTATAATTTTCATTTTGCCAAACAAACTATATGTAGTTACATTGGCTAATTTTTATGACCCCATCACAAATTCCAAGCTTAATTGAAGAACTTTCGCAAACACTTTAGTTTATGTGATATGTTGATCTAAATTCTAACTTGTTGCTCAGAGCTTAAGATCTCACTTTTTTTTTTTTCCAATCATAATATATTAGTTTAACCTTTCCACATTTCTAAATACCTTAAAACTAAATATCTGGAACCTAATTACTAGAGTATGAAGTTTACAATTCCATTATCTTGATAGCTCTCATAATCGTGCTACATTTATGTGTTAGATCTTAGTCATAATTTTATGGGGTCTCACAATAGCAATGGTATCTCTTTATCTTTTTGAAACCCAAACCATCTTGTCTTTATGATTCAAATTGGTATTGTAATGTATTGCACATGTATATGTAATATGGTTATATCTACTGTAATAGTTATAAGTCTTGGTTGTTACTTTTATAGAGCAACTTTTGTAAGACTTGTAAATATATTTCCTATTATAATTAAACTGGTTTTGTTCAATCCTTGCGTTTGAGAGCCGAGGAGCTTATCCAAATTTTTTTCTCCATTCACAAACTTGGCTATAGTTTGTTTTAAATGATTTAGGCTAGACTTCAAGATAGCATTTTCAATTTAAAGCTCTCCTAGTTTATTAACTGTAACATCTTCACTTTTAATTCTTTCAATTTCTGTTTTACAAGAATTACACTTCTCTTTCAATTGATCATTTTCCTTAGTTAAATCCCCATTCTTAAGATTCAATTCTCTATTATTTTGATTTAATTTGTCAACTTCTAATTTTAAGTACTTATTTTCCTCCTCTAAACTTTCTTTAGCATCATTCACTTTATTGTATTTATTCTAAACACATCAAACCCACTTCCTATTTCAATTATTATTTGTTTCATCATCTTATTTTTCTTTTAAACCTTAATAAATTCTTAAGTAACTCATCATATATATTTTTGAGCTCATTAAATAAAAAGTCATTTGAAGTAGAGCATACTTCATTATCCATTACTATAAAGCATATTTGTCCCTCTGAGTCACTTGAATCACTATCACTTAAAGTTACCATCATAGCTTTTTTCCTTGCTCCTTTATTGAATTTCTTAAGATTCGAGCAATATTATTGAATGTAACTCTATTTTTAACAATTATAGTATTTGATCACTTCCTTCTTCTCCTTTCTTGATTGAGATATGTTTTTATTCTTTTTTTTCGCCAATTTCCTATTGAACTTCATCAATTTTTTGAAATTTCTTGTTATCGTGGCCACATTATCATCGTTCTCACTTTCATCACTATTTAAGCTCTCCTCAGTTGCCTTCAAAATAATTATTTTCTTCTTGGACTCTTCTCCTTATCTCTTAATCATCTCATGAGTCTTAAGAGTTTTAAGAAGTTACTCCTTTAACATTTTGTTAAGATCACAAGCTTTCTCAATTGCAGTTCTCTTGGCTTTCCAATCCTTTGATAAAGATCTAAGGATTTTGGAATTGATTTCAAGATTAGTAAATGATTTACCAAGAATATTTAAAGGATTAATTATGTTAATGAACCTATTATATATCTCATCAATTGTTTCGTTAAGATTCATCTTAAAATTTTCAAATTTGTCACAAAGTAAGCTTATTTTTGTGTCCTTAACATGGCTAGTTCCTTCATATGTGCTTTTTAACTTTTCCTAAATTTCCTTAGTACCTTTGCATATACAAACTTTATTAAAGTCATGTTCATTGATGGCGCAATATAAGATATTCATAGTTATTTCATTTAAATCAAGTAATTTTCAATCATTTTTTATATAATTCTTTTCTTCCTTTCCTTCTATCTTAAATGATCCTTTATCAACTACTTGCCATAATAATTTATTTTGTGCTTTTAAGAATATGGTTATCTTACATTTCCAATAAGGATAATTATTCCCAGTTAAGAGTGGTGGTCTATTTATAACTTGCCCTTTCATAAAACCTAGTATATTTAATGCTATGATCTTTACTTTAGATGCGGTTAAGTAATAAATTTAGAGACATTGCTCTGATGCCAATTGAAATACTACACTAGGAACTCAAGAGAGAGAGAGAAGAGGGTGGGTAGTATAGGGGTGTGGGTAGTGAATTGAGTTTGATGCCCAAATTTTACTTTAATATCAATTTCTTAATTTAAGCAACTAACTGAATGCAATATGGAAACAATAAAGTAACCACAAGTATAACCAAGATAATAATAAAATAATAATAAGTACGAAAAATAAAAGATATAAAGATAGAGAAAATCAAGCCTGAATTTAACGTGGAGTTCAGACCACTCTCTATTCTCCATGGATACATAATGCCTCCAACCGAGAACTTCACACCACTTTATTAATTTTTTAATCCAAGCTCCAAGAGTTACACATACACAAACTTGATTATACAAGTTTTACACTCACAACTCACCCATTATTGATTTTATAAGATTCTCAATCATAATAACACTTAACACAAATCATAATCTCAACTTAATGCAAACTCAATCTCAAGTATAGTGTACTTTCTCAAAGTTCTTTTAAGTATAAATCACATTGCACTATATTAAGGTTTACAAATGATTCAGCAAATTAAGTACACAAGACAAAGGGCAAGTGAACAAAAGGAATAATTGTAGATTTTTAGCTCTATTTCTTGTCCTTCAACTACCTATCAACTTCTATTTATAGCCTCTTCGAAAAATCCAATAATTGATCTACTGCTCTCTACATTTAATGCTTTGTAACAGCTCTATTCTGCGTAGACTAGCCAAATGGTTCATTCAAATGGGATTACTAGTTGAATAGTCTTTAATTGTATGGTCCAACACAACCTACTAACTTGCAGCAATTAGCATACGGTCCAACATAGCCTACTGACTTGCAGCAACTAGCGTACGATCCAATACCCTCTACTAACTTGTAGCAATAGTTGGACGGTCTAAGGACAACTAGCTAGAAACCAAAATAGCTTAACAACATACACTAGATGCAGTAAGTAGTTCTATTACCTTTTACTTCTTTTAAGGGTTTCAAACTCAATCTAATTAAGTTATAGTACAAAGATTTCATACAAAACATAGTGTTATTAAGATAATTCAAGTCCTTTATCAAATTAACCATGTTTTTATAAGATTTGCAAAGAGGTTCATAATTAATAATTAATTTAACATAATTTGCATGGTTTATTTCTCATCAAAATCACATATAAGAACCTATTGGTTCAATAGCAAGAAGTAATGAAACAAGCTTAGGACAAGTGATAACATACCAAGTATCCCATTATGGCTGCAGTTTGGTCAATGTATCATCTCATCCTCAATTGATACCAGGCAACATAATCTAGATCTGATCCCACATAGGGTCCCTCCAAGTGCGATATTTGCACTATCTTGTACCAATAATCCACCTACTTGTTTAGCTAACATGCATGTTCGGTGGCCTAGCTTATCTTGATCTAGCCACACAAATCGATATCGTAGAGCTAAATGAAGGTATCAGTATACTCCGATACCCTTTGACTTTTGTCGAATTGTTTGAGTACACAACCTAAAAAATATAGCTCCATAATGTAGAAGTATATTAGCGGGATACGTGCCGTCCATATCTCCTGTTCGGTTAAGTAATAGGCAAGTAGTTTGATGATGTAATCATACGCATAAGGCACCCAAAGGACTTGTAAAAAAAGTGTGTAATGTGATGCTGTAACGTGTAAATTCAAATGTAAGTTAGGTTAAGTTCATAGCAATACATACCTACTCTAGAATCTGTTAATCAAACGTATCGCTATACTAACAAACAACATGTATGGGCAGTTAGGTCAGCCAAATGCAGCCCCCCATCAACTCATATGAGGCTAACCTTCGACTGCCTTTGTCATACATCTACATATAAGGGTAATATGTAGCAAATTATCCCATGCTCAAACCTGTAAAACGACTAACTACCTGTTGATCTCACTGGCATCTCTATGGGATGTAAGGTAAAGTTATCGATATAGCTAAGCCAAGTATGCCGTTGCCCATACATACTATCTAGTTGTCTCGAGGTCAGCTATAAGTAAGAGAAACATCAAGTAGGTTTGGTTGGAAAACTTATTGGAAAACAACATCCTACTAATGAGCTATAATATGTGAATTTTGGTGTATCGCTGGATAATGACATTGTTTACATCCACTGAAAGGTTGATAAAATGAGTCTTGAATGATGACATGTTCATACGACCACCCTTAATGTGATCTAGAGAGAGGCATCAACCTAAAAGCCGATGGCACATACAAACCAACCCTTATGTATCCTATCAATCACAAGATGATCATCCATTGGGAGGTTGATGAGAACCGAGATGTCTTATAACGTCACAATAAACTCTCTTGTAGGGAAGTGGAATGTATGTGTCGTCTCCAGTACTCCATCAGTATGGTGATTAGATGCCAATATAAGCAAATGAATGGTACTTGTCTCACCCTTAGAAATTTGAATTGCTATAAGTATGGTGTCATCTTCTCATCAATGAGAATCTCCTGTTTGTTACGTTGCCGAAAGATCTCCTCCCATCAATAGCATTTAAACAATTACTCTCCTGCATAATTCCAGTAAGATACAGTGTTAGTGTTGGTCTAATGGAAATAATTAAATGGTAACAAGTATTAGATTTACTTGACTACCCTATACCAGCTCAGATCTACGGAATGATTAAAAAGTGAGCTATCCAACGGTCTTGGATCCATGCATACTTGTACCAAAAAAAAGGAATGAAAAAGTAAGTTACTATAGTTACTATAGTTACAACCAATCAACAAAGCATAGAAGAGTATAAAACAAGCAAGGGTACGTAGAAATTGTACATAATCATAATAAAGAGAATACTAGCCGACTATTAGAGTATATACTGGTAGATCTACAAGACAATTGTTGTGAATTGTGCTAAGGACATCTTCGCCTGTTATGGCCTTCACCATCGCATAAGTCGCATGAATAAGCAAGAGGCCTTTCTCGGATGTCCATCTCATTTTGAAATCACTTCTCCTATGGCCTCAAGTGCTTTTTAACCTTGTCAGCAGTTGTAATCGGTGCCATATAGGAATGTTAAGCGAGGGCTACATAAAGTTATTGGCATAAGGCATGAAAGAATATGCATAAACTCACAACTGATGTTCTCATGTATACTGATGACCTATATGTGTAGCACAATCTGTTCACATCTTCCCCATTACTGCCATTTCGTAAAAACAAGAGACCATATAGGTTTGTCACTTATTACAAGTATATTAACGCATCCTTAATGTAACTATATGGCTGTTTTTACCCGACCATGTACGATATGGCAAGGAGTAGTTATGACTTCGAATACTTATTCGTTGTAGTTAAAGATAACAACGTGGTTGCTACTAGTTGTTTTGTACTATGTATCAAACTTTTTTTATACAAATTTAGCCAACACTTTACCTTGACCCATTTCCTCTAAAATCTCAATTCTCCTCTTGTTGAAATAATCATTACAATTCTAAAATGTTTTCTTCATTAGTATAGCAATAGACAAGTTCCTAGCATCTCTTGGGGTATTGTTATAACTCTCAACAATATTAGTATTACCAACACCAAAATCGGCCCAGTCATCATAATCTAACACCCATAACTTTGAATGTAACCCATTAGAGTATGGTATAGTGTGTGGACTCATCATGCGGGCTTCATCATAGTATCTATGGAATTTATGAGGCTGTAACTAGAAGGCAGCCATTTTAATTAAGTCCTTACATTCTTTGTTTTTAGCTCAAGTATTAAAATTGCTTACCACATGACGAATGCACCAGCACTAAGGCCAACCATTTGGCCACACTGCATTCTCACCTTCTACAGTAGACTTTATGCCAACATGGCGGTCTAATATTAGGCACATGTCTATATGATCCTTTATGATGTATGTCAATACATACTTCCAAAACCACCCCCAACTATCTTGGCACTCCTCATATACCAGTGCAAACCTTAATGGTATGATATGGTTTGCTTTGTCTTCCCCGATCGTGATGAGAACATTGTATTTAAACTTCCAATACAAAAAAGTTCTATCAATTATGATGATAGGCCTGAAGAAAGGAAATCGACTATTAGACAAGGATCTTATACATGGAACTATTAGTTGTCTTATTAATCAAGCAGAGTAGATTATCATACCTAAAATGGAAGAATACTTCAACGCATGGTGTGAAGGCCTAGAACAGTCTATCAAAAAAACACCTAGCCTAGAGTGTCACTTTCTATCCACTTCCACTCAACCATTATACTAAGATTTGCCTCCTGCACGGCATACAGCAGTTTAGGGGACACTTGATAGGACTCCTCTTACTTCCTATAAACCTATTCAATTACCTTACGCTTGGCCTCTCGAACTCTCTTAAGGTGTACAATGTATCCAAATTGCTTACAGGTTGTTGCTTGTAGATGTTTTATCTTAACATTTGAGGATTCTTGTACCTCCACAATAATACACCGAGATAATGTAGTTGAGTTTAACTATGAATGGTCCTAATTAACTGTAGGGTTAACATAAGTGCGTGGACCTTTAAACCGAGTAATCACAAAACAACCGGCTTGCTTTTTATAGGATGCTCAAAGCCTCCATTTACAACCTTTATTGCTATTGGCACATTTAATGGACTACAGTTTCAACTTTGACTCTACCAGAACATAGTTATGGTAGTTCATTACATGGTACATTTTCACTGCATATTCCAAGTGCTCCTTTTCAGAAATTGCATATCTATCTTGAATTCATCGCTAAAGCTCTAATCGTTCAAGCTATTTTCGGACGAATCATATCCATTATCTATACTAGTAGTATAGTATGGCATGGGTTTCGAACTCCCATCTGCATCCACATTACTTAGGAATCTACTTCGCCAATCATTCTTTGTACTTGACTTAAGTGGCTCATTTAACATTTGAAGCCAATCTTCCCCTCTTTTATTACCATCATCTAAATCCATATCATCTTCGTCCTTGAATACTTCTTCACATGCTATATTGTTTTCAATATTTGTCTCCTCATTACCTTCATTCATAAGAACAACATTAGGATCGAGAAGGTCTTGATTCCCACCTACATTTTGATTTGTTAAGATAGATTGGGATATTTGCACTTGAGTGTCAACCTGGTAATCAATATTATTCTCCTATAGTACATTGTACTCAATAGTAGCAACATAAAAATTAACTTCATGGATCTTAATATACAGCTTAGTAGACCTATTAACCCCACCATATCCCTAGCATGATGCCAACATTTGTTAAACATCATAGTCATCATTTACTAGTATAATATAGAAATAATCCCTACTAATTGCAGTAATAAGATACCAATGGATCAACTTAACCTAAATACGATTGCAAATGATGCCTACCAACTGTTAATAACTTGCCCCATATGGAACTCCAACTACTGTCGCCGACCGCTTATCATAACAAAACCCATTCTCCTCTTTCATAATGTGACTATTTGTATAGCAAATCACTCGTACTTCACTCATTTTCAAACTTATCTACATTGAACAATTATTTGTAAACAAGTCTACATTAGCATTAGACCATCGTTGAAGATGGCTTTTCAATGAACCATGTAGCTAATGTTCAATTGTTAATTATGATTCATTAATAACCACCTTAGTATATCTTAGGTTCATTTCATGTAATATCTACCAGTTCTGATAACAACTAATTGTTTATATAACACTTTTTTTTATAAATTATCCAATTAGCTTGAACTAATTATCCAAATAACACTTTCTTTTATAAGTTATCCAACTAGCTTAAATTAATTATACATATAACACATTTTTTAAAAAGTTATTCAACTAGCTTGACAAAGTTTTTTACAATTTGTTGAACTAATTTATATGATACATTGCATACAATTTGTCAATCTAATTACACATTTATATTAAATTATACATTTAAACAAATAACAAATACAATATGCATATACATTCTAATTACACACACAAACATAACCTACCCTACCCCCTACCCCCAAAACATACACACACACACACATGTAGTAATTATAAATTATACCTATGTTACATATATATATATATATATATATAAACTGCCATATAACATTATATATATTAATAAAACAACATATCCAATCACTAATAACACATAATGTACTATAAGAAAAGATGAATTGAAGAGAAAAACACCTTGAATTGCACAAATGGTTCTAGAGAGAGAAAATACAAGAAACCCGTGTATTTCTTCCTAAAATCCATAAAATCGAATATTAGAGTAATATAGAGTGATGGGATTGTGATTTTTGACCTTGGTTTATGCAAAAAATCACCCAAATGAGAGGATTAAAGAGTTGTGCATTAAGATTAGAGAGAAGAATATGTGTAACTAAAGAAAAAAGAATGATTTTGTGATTTTAGGGCCAAAAAAGCAGATTCTATTACAATGCCTCTAAATTCAGCTTTTGGAAAGGCAAATTTAGTATAACACTAATTCGGCTTTTTCATCTGCTGTATTTTTGTAATTTTTTATTTTTTGCAATATTTAATTCCTTTTCCCTATTATTATTATTATTATTAACCAAGAAAAGGGGAAAGAAAAGAACTTCAGTAATGAATTGGGTGAACATACCTATCTAACAAGATAATGGAGAGCAAGGACTAAATTGAACTTCAAGGGGGAGGTCTTGTTCGATGGTATGCTAGAAGCGAGGAAGCTGGTTGTGGCATACTATCTCGACCTTTGATTCAATTTCCTAGATTTCATAGATGCTCTTCTTGAGGGTTCCTATTCCCCTCAGCAAAAGGACGTTAGCAAAGGGTTTGAGAACGAGACATTGGAGGGGGAAGTCTTAGTTGAGAAAGCTGAAAAGAATCTCCTTTGTTTGGCTTTGATCCCCCAAAGGACCTGAAGCCCCTAAAAGAGCTAGGGTTAAAGAATCTTGATTTGAAGCCTAAACCTAACCAAGTCCCTAAAGTTGTTGTTGATCCTCCTATAATGACCTGATTTTGTAGAAACCTCCTTATAATCCCCTTTCTTTCTTTTATGTGTGTGTGTTCGGAATTTTGACCCCAAACGATGTACATGGCTTCTTAAATAAATATTGTTCAATCTTTTCTCCTTCCCCTATTCTTATTATAGCATTTGTGTTCATTTATGCCTACAATTGTAATGCATGTATGGGATTTATTGACTGGAGCTGAGCTTAATCGAGTTCCTCCTAAGGGTATAGAAACCAAAGACCTTTCTCCTTATCAGTAGCTCGTTGGATGTTTAAACTAAGTTTGATCAATGGGATATCTTACTTTGCCAATTCGGAGTTATCTACTAGAGTAGCCTAAAAAGGCTAGGTTGTCTCATTCATAAGGTAGAGACTATTTGTTTACCTAAAAATGGGCTAATTTTATACCTATTCACCTCTAATAAGGTTAAGCATTCACCGAAAAAAGGTTGGGATTTAGAGTTTGTTAGTTGTGCTAATATAACTAAGTTATTTATGTTGCAACATTCAAATGATAAATAAAACCTGAAAGAATAGAACTTTGCTTAATAAGATATGAATTTTTCATTATGTATGATTGTGTTACAACAATATGAGCTCGAAAACTATTGGAAATATAGTATGAGGTTGTCAACTTTCTATGTTATGGGGATGGGCTGATTGTCAAGTCGCTTTAACTTCTATGTACCATGCACTATAAGTTCTTTGACCTTGACTAGATATTCCTAATTTGGTGTTGCCTTGCCTTTTATAGATTTTGTGGCTTCAAGCTTCATTTACACTAGATCACCAAGTTACAGGACCTTATGCTTAACCTTTTTGTCATAATAGCATATTACCCTTATTGATAGGCAACTCTTGTATTTACTAAGTCACTGACTTCCTCTATTAGGTTGAGGTCGGTCTTAAGGCCAACCTCATTGACCATTACATCTAGAGCTTAGGTACAAACATTTTGAAGCTCGAGTTTATTGCAAGACCATTACCAAGCGAAAGGTAAGGTTGAAGGAGGTTTCTCTCATTGCCTTTCTATGTATAGTATGGTACCCCCATAAGATGAATGAGAGCATCTCTACCCATTTACCTTTGGCATGGTCTATTCTCTTCTTAAGACTATTTAGAATCATCCTATTGACAACATTTACCAGCCTATTACACTGGCGGTATGCTACTAAAGTGTAGTGCATTTTCATAACCTTTTTTGAGCAAAAGTCTCTAAACTTAGTGTTATCAAATTAAGTCCTATCATCCGAGATCAAGGCATACGAGTTGCTAAATTTGCACATAACAAACTTCCAAATGAAAGCCTAAAGACTCTTCTATGTCATCTTGTTTATGGCCTTAACTACTCATTTAATGAATTAGTCAACATGATGTATTGATGCTAGTTAGTTGCTTTAGGGAAAAGGACCTAAGATGTTGATCTGTACTGGGCAAAGGACTAGGGATTAGTGATAGGTAGAAGATTATTCCTCAGGCATTTGACCTATGAGCATATGCTTCTAGCATTGAACACACCTTTGCACCATTTCCTTCGCATTTATTTTCATAGTTGGTTAGTAATAACAAAGACAAAAAGCTTTGACATAAAGGGTATAACTATTGATGCGATTATCACAAACTCCAACATGCATCTCTTTTAGAACATGTTGTGCTTCCTCCATGCTTAGGCATCTTAAGTAAGGTAGGTTGTAACATCATTAGTATAACTTGTCATCCATTGAGTGTATTGAGTTGCTTTGTACATTAACTTCTCTATCTCCTTCCTATCTTGTGAGATAGTGCTATAGTTTAGGTAAGCAACATAGGGATCCATCCAACATGATTTGATTGGTGTAAGTTTTATCTCTAAGCATTGTTGATAAGGCTTATCAAATGATTTTGTTTAGCAAATACTTAATGAAGTCTAGTTCAAAGAGATTAATCAAGGCTAATTTTGAGAGGTTATCTACCTTTGAACTTTCTACCTCGAGAAATCTTAGTAATGCCCCAAGAAGGGAATCTAATCCAACACTTGTATGACCTCAACTTACTTAGTTGATCCCTTGTCTTTGGCTGCTTATTTTCCTTTGACTTGTTAGACAATTGCTATGAGTGCTTCTTATTCGGTTTCATTATCACTAGATGGAAATCTAAACTTGAGTGCATAATGCACCTCTGCACTAATCCGGTTCTACTCCTCCTTCCCACTACTTAAACCTCCTCCTCTCCCCTTCCACTTATATACATATACATACACACACACACACAAGTAGACGGGCCATTGACATGAAGAATCCATACTGGTTTAACTTCTACATCCAATGCTTCCTCTTCCACTATATATTCTAATATAAAATCTGCTAAGATTTATGGCTTAATGGTTTGGCGTAGTCGATATTAGACTCCATATGCTCTAAGATCGAGGGCATACTTCACCATTGTTTGTAACATATCTAGCTTCGTAAAATATGATGCATTGGCTAGTTAGTTAGGATGACCACCTTAGTGTGCTATCAATAACATCTAAAAGGCAACATAGATAAACATTATTGGGAGTTATTCTCAAAACCTCGTTCTTATCAATTCTTCTTAAAATTATGGCAAGCAATTCCTCAATTGAATCAATAGTTTATCATATTAATAGATTTAATCAAAATCCCTATTTAATTCTAATTGTACATAATATAAATTAGAGTAAAATGAAATCCTAATTTAATTTATGAATTGGTGTGTTATATTCAATTGACTTGAATAAATGATTATATCGTAGAATTTACTGTAATCTAAAAATGATTATACTATAGAATTTTTCACGTAACTAATATATGAGAACTTCTATATTTCTATCCATATTTTTTATGAAATCAATTTTGCCTTCTATCTGACATTTAGTATATTACCAATTAAATCTAAATCATTAGAAATATAATCATGTTTAATGGTTGAGATCTAATAACTATGAAATTAAAGGTTAAATGAAAGACGTGATTGATCTCATAAAAAATATGGATAGGATAATAAAAAAAATTTTAATATATATATATAAAAGCAGCTAGTGATAGCTAAAATGTTAACAGTGAACTTGAAAGCGGTGGATTGGGAAAAGCATTGTTGATACCGTGTTAGCATAAATTACATAATTCTTTATGAATTCTACACCTGTTGACATTATATGCAAATGATGGCATCTTTAACGCACGTGCCGTAAGTCAAGAGAGACAAAGACAAAGAGCCGTTTTTCACCGTTGAGGTGAGTTTTTGGTTATGGTGTTGTATTGTAGTTCACATTTACACCCAAGTCCCCAGCCTAGAAAGTATTCACAATCTAACGCCAAACAAGAAAAAAATCACCATAACCACGTGGACTCGACTATGTTCTCTTTCACATTAATTTCAGATCTCCCCTCTTAAAATCCCCTGCTAATTCCACTCCCATCAGCTTTTTCTAAAATCCCTCACTCATTTCAACCTCCAATCTTTAGGGCTTATTTTAATAAATTTCACATTTTTGGGGATTCTTTTTTAATTTCTTTTTATTTTATTAGTTTAGATTTAGTAGGATTTGATTGGATTAGATGTCTGGTGAATATGGAAATGGGATTGAAGAAAACTGCCAACCCAATAATGGGGTCATGGATTTTGTGAATAATCAGGTTTGTAAATGCAAATATTTCGTTTTGGATCATGACACAGCATCATTATCTCAGAAATAAGTAGTTTTTGTCTTTTTTTGCTCTCAAATTCTATGTATGGTTTTAATTATGTGTGTCAAGAGAATTTAAGATTGATGTATATGATGCTGGTTTTGATTATTAATGTTTGTTGAATTGAATTGCCATGGGGGTTTTCGTCCCTTTTTGGTGGTATTGGTACTACTTGTTGATCTTCTACTGATTCTCAACGAAAGATGGGGTTTTTGATCGGAAAGCAGATGTTAGAGTGTCTGTTAATTCCCATCAGTTTTTTTTTTTTTTTTTTGCTTTTAATATTTTTTAAATAATCGTATGTTGACAAGCTGCACGAGTATTTTAAGAAGAGGTGGCCATAGTGAACTAGTCGAGATAGCTTTAGCCTGGTTCTTTTTTTTCGGTGTCAGTATATTTCCTTAGTGTTGAGTTCATAGCTTGTAGTCTTGAATGCTATTTGTTTGTGTTTATTGCTTGTGTTAAGTGTTGAGAGAAGTAATATTCTGAAGGTATGTGTTTCACCTAGGTGCCTAATATGGAGCATGAGCAAATGGACGATGCCGAGGATGGGAGAGTTGGGGAAGATGCTGGAAAAGATGAGTTTGTTGATGCTCCAGATGAACTGAATGCTGAGAGTAGGGATCCTGCAGTGACTGCAAATCATAAAGATGTAGGGAATGGAAGGAGCAATGGGCAGGACAGCATGTCCAGTCAATTGGAGAGCACAGAGAAAGACCTTGAGTTGATTGATGAGCTGAGGCATCTCCAGACTTTGCTGGACAAGACGGTTGAGGAGAAAGAAATGGCAATTAGGGAATACAAGGTCAGTTCTCTGCTGGTTCATTGGTTCGATATCCATCATTGCAATTCGTATCTATTTCTGAATATCTTTCTTATGGCAGGAGGAAAGAGATACATACATGAGACAACTTGGTGATCTCCATCACCAGCTCAAAGCTCTGAGGCACCTTCAAGTAAATGGTGTCAGTTTGGTTGAGGATGTACATAAACCAGAATATGGTGGAGAAGAGGGGGATAATACAGTATCAAATAGCTTGTTGCTTGACTTAATAAGTGATTGCTCAATGCTTGTTAAAAATGCATTGGAAGAAAGGTCCCAGATGGAGGGTACTATAAAGGAACTTCATTCTATTCTTTATAATAAAGATGAACAGATTGTTGGGCTCAATGAAAAGATATCTGAACTTTCAGTATCTCATGATTTGGCTTTGGGGATCCAAAATGAGAAAAATCAACACATTGAAGATGCTATTGGAAGGATGCTGAGCTCAGTTGCCTCAGTAATTGGGCAGGATGATCTCCTAGATAATTCTGTTGATATGAAAATTGATCATCTTGAGAGGATGACTTCACTGATAATTGAAAAGCATAACCGACTTCATTTTCAGATAAATCAGCTCAGGCAGTGTTTGTCTGATTCCAGTTTAGAATCCATGGATTTCAGCATGCAGGATGGGTTAGAAAATGTAGTTATAGCAGCATGTAATGAGTTGGTTAAGTTCAAACGGAAAGAAGTGGACTTGGCTGAAAAATTAAGCCATGTGGAAGTTGAAAAAGTGGAACTAGTGGAACAGCTTAGGGGGACCAAAACATTGATAGAAGAGATTAGGGCTGAACGTGACAGTGTGAAGCTTGAGCTTGAGCAAGAGAAGATGCGATGTGCAAATTTGAAAGAAAAGCTTAGCTTAGCTGTAACAAAAGGAAAGTCATTGGTGCAGCATAGAGATTCCTTGAAGCAATCTCTGGCTGATAAAACAAGTGAGCTTGAGAAGTGTATGAAGGAATTGAAAGAGAAAACGCTTGCCTTGGAAGCTGCTGAACAAGCTAAGGACGAGTTGGCACAAGGTAAAAACTTAGTTACGTTGCTTCAGGAAAATCTCTCCCAAAGGAATGCAATTCTTATGAAATTTGAAGAAGTTTTCTCTCCTAACTCTCTTCCTGAGGAGGTCCAAGATTATGATCTTTTGGAGAGATGTAAGTGGCTTGTTGATGAAAGAAATGCTTTGCAAAACGTTTCCATGGAACTCAAAAAATTGAAAGAAGCCTTGTCTATGATTGAGTTACCGGATTCTGTTTTGTTTGTTGACCTTGAATCAAAGATTAATTGGTTGAGAGAATATTTTTACCAAGAACAACAGGATATCCAAGAGCTGGAAGATAAATGTGGAACACAAGAGCTGGAACTTAACAAATTGAAAGATGCTTTATCTATGATCAAGTTGCCAGATTCTGTTTCATGTGTGGATTTTGAATCTCATATTCTTTGGCTGAGAGATCACTTTCATCATGTAAAATATAAAACAGAAGAGCTTGAAGACAAAATCATTAGAACAAAGGAAGCGGCCAATCTGCAGATTGATCGCTTAAGTGCTTCACTTTCTACATCATTGCAGGAGAAGGAGTATCTCCAAATGGAGTTGGATTGTTTAATGTTGAATTACAATGAAATCGCTAAAAGAGAGCAGCACATTTCACTAGAGAGGGAACAGCTTATATCGTCTTTACTAGAGCATTCTGGTATTAATACCATTGATCGAGGGATGGAGGTGGATATTCAGGCTTTGTTGTCATCTGACACTGCCTTAATTATTGACAGGTTCCTTGAAAAGATGAAAGAGCAAAATGATATTCCTAACAATTCTTTTGTGGATTTGGATTTATTTGAAACGATTCAAAGTCTCTTATATGTTAGAGATCTTGAGTTCATGCTCTATGAGAGAGTTGTTGAAGATGAGATGCTAAATAAAACTCAAGAGACCAAACATATTTCAAACGAGTTAAATATGTTGGCTGAAAAGCTTTCAGCATTAAAAGAGGAGAAGGAGGCCCTGCATAAAGATCTGGAGAAGTCGGAAGAGAAATCTGCTCTGTTGCGAGAGAAGTTATCCATGGCAGTCAAAAAAGGGAAGGGCTTGGTTCAAGATCGTGAAAACCTTAAAAATCTTGTGGAGGAGAAGAACTCAGAAATTGAGAAGCTAATGACTGAACTGGAGCTGCAACAATTAGCACTCACAGAACGTGGGGATCAGATAAATGTTATGTCTACTCAATTAGAGGGCACTGCAAAACTGGAGGCTGATCTTGCAGCCATGAAAGATCAAAGGGACCAGTTTGAAAAGTTCTTACAGGAAAGCAATAACTTGTTAGAGAGACTGATTGAGTCTATTGATAATATTCTCATTCCAACAGATTCTGTATTCAATGAGCCAGTTGAGAAAGTAGGATGGCTTGCTGGGTACCTTGTTGAATGCCAAAATGCTAAGGAACATGCTGACCAAGAGTTGCTTAAAGTACGAGAGGAAGCAGATAGCTTAGCTAGCAGGCTGGAAGAAGCCCATTCTAGGATAGGTACATTTGAATCTGCTAACCTGGATGTTGAAAAGCTGAAGGATGATTACAATTGTCAAGCAAGTAAATTAGAGGAAACCCAAGTAACCATCAGATCTCTTGAAGATGCATTGGCAGCAGCTCAGAGCAACATTTCTCAACTTACCGAAGGAAAGAATGAAGTAGAAGTCAGTAAGGCAAATGTTGAAAAAGAGCTGGAGGAAGCAACCAAGAAAGCCCAAGTAACCATCAGATCCCTTGAAGATGCATTGTTGGAGTCTCAGACAAAAATTTCTCAACTAAGTGAAGAAAAGAATGAATTAGAGTTCAGTAAGGCAAATGTTGTAAAGGAGCTGCAGGAAGCAACTAAGGAAGCCCAAGAAACCATCAGATCTCTTGAAGATTCATTGTTGATGAGTCAGACAAAAATTTCTCAACTAAGTGAAGAAAAGAATGAATTAGAGTTCAGTAAGGCAAATGTTGAAAAGGAGCTGCAGGAAGCAACTAAGGAAGCCCAAGAAACCATCAGATCTCTTGAAGATTCATTGGTGATGTCTCAGACAAAAATTTCTCAACTAAGTGAAGAAAAGAATGAATTAGAGTTCAGTAAGGCAAATATTGAAAAGGAGCTGCAGGAAGCAATTAAAGAAGCTACTTCACACTCTAGTAACTTCTCGGAGGCTTCTGCTATCAGGAAGGCGCTTGAAGATGCCTTGTCCCTGGCTGAAAACAATATTGCGGTTCTCACAAGGAAAAAAGAAGCAGCTGAATTTGGTAGAGGTTCTTTTCAGGCAGATCTAGAGAAAACAAAAGAGGAAGTCACTCTTCAAACCAGAAAATTATCAGAGGCATATGAAACCATAAAATCACTTGAAGATTCCATATCTGGGCTAGAAAACAACATTTCCCTGTTAACCGAACAAAATAATGATTTACAAAGTGGAAAGGCTAATCTGGAGACTGAGCTCACAGAGCTAAAGGATGAAGCTACTTCCCGAGCAAAGAAGCTCGATGATGCCTTAGTGACTGTTAAATCATTAGAAGATGCATTATCAAAAGCTGAGGACCACGTATCTTTGCTTGAGAATGAAAAGAAGGTGTCTAACCAGGAAATATCCACTCTTAATTTGAAATTGAATGCATGTCTGGAAGAGTTAGCTGGTACCACTGGGAGCTTAGAAAAGAGAAATCTAGAGCTTGTGGGCAATCTTGATGAGCTGCTAATGCTAATGAGAGACGATAGTCTCTCAGCTGTCATGAGTAATAGCTTCCAGAAAATATTTGACAGCCTGAAAGATATGGATATGGTTCTTGAGGGCTTGAATGAACTATATGGTGTCATAAGAGCAGAACTACCAGAAAGTAAAGCTTTTATTGAGGTAATTTACTTTATTTGCAGTCATCTATTTCTCAAAGAGAAACTCGACAAATTTCTACCTAATGAATTTCACTTGAGATAAAATTTATTTCCAAGATGGCTTGCTTGGCTTTAGTTCTTCTGGTTCAGATTGAATCCATTGAGCTATGTAGACTTATTATCCAACATTGCTGGATAAAATTTTCATCTTCTATTATACAAAATTTCATGGAGAATCTACTACAAAAAAGGTAAAGAAAAAGAAAAAAGTTTCATGCACAATGAGTGATGCCACAAAGAAGAAAAGTTCCGTTGCCACAAAAAGAAGAAAAGTTGCAGGCAAATACATTTCCAATTTCTTGTATAGCTAGCATATCAGTCGATATTATCCTATCCCCATCATCTATTCTAATGGGAACTTTTATTTGTTTCAGGATAATATTCCTGTATCAAATTGTTTACTGGATGATCATGGCAACAATCTGAATGTTGAAGTACCTGGCATGGAAAATGAGGAACACAATAACAATATTTCTCAATTGCTAAGGACAATTGCTGGGCATTTCCAATTGACAAACAATATTCAAGTTGATAAATTCAAGCAATTTGCTTCTGCCATGGATGGTGTGCTTGCAGCATTATTGAAGAAGTTCAAGCAAAGTAGGGATAGAATTTTATGCATGTTGGAGCAAATGAAATCTTTGAAACAGGAAATTCAAACTAGTGAAAGTCATAGGCTGGAACAGGAAAATGCTATATCTTTGTTACATGATGGCATCGAAGACTTGTTCTCTGCATGTGTTGATGCAACCAAAAAGCTGCATTATACAGTAGAAAGCAAGTATCTGATGCTTGACGGAGTTCCAGAGCATGAAGCTTTGGGTAAGCCGTTATCAAGAGAGGGGGATGCCGATGGATCTGATGCAGAAGTGCATGAGAAGAAGCTTGACAGTAACAAATATGTTGAGGCAGCTGACAACTTGTTGTTTGCTGTAAAAAAAGCACAAGGTTTGATCAAGCTCTTTGAGATGAATAATGAGGTGATGGCATCAAAGATTCAAAATATGGAATCTGAATTAAGAGAAGCAAAGGAAATTTCAGAAGGGGCCATAAAGGAGAGAACTTTTCAGCAAACGAGGGTTTCTAAGTTGGAGGGTGATGTTGAAATACTACAAAGTTCATGTGGTGAGCTGGGTGTCCAAGTAAAAGAATGTCAAGCTACTTATGACAATCTGAAGGACAGAGAATCAGAACTCTCTTCAAAGTACAATAGCTTGTTGAGACAGAGGGGCGAGTGATTTTACTTGGGTCTTTTCTTAAGCATCTCATTATTTCTTTTCACTTTTCTAGTCAGACATTAATCATTACTTTCTTTTCATTTTCTTTTGTTGTTTTTGATGCAGAAGACTCATTCCTCTCTCCTACTCATGTCAAAACCCTTTTTGATAAGATCGGTGGCATTGAAGTCTCTTATGAGGAATTATCAGGATATATGGATTCACAGGATTCTTTGGATGTAAAGAAGATTTTTTATGTTGTTGATAGTTTTACCAAGGTGATAAATCAAGTCAATTCTTTGTCACATGATAAAGAAGAGCTGCAGTCATCTCTTGCAACAAAGGATATTGAAAATGAGCAACTGAAGGAGGAAATTGGAATGTACACTACACTTAATCCGGAGTCAGAAAACATGAAGAGTCAACTTTCCGAGATAAATTTTGCTTTAGAGAAACTTTGCCATATATTAGGAGGTAGTGAGTCAGTTGAATTAAAATCTTCTGGTGTAAAGGGACTCTTGGGAACTTTAGAAAAGGAGACTATAAATTTGCTTTCAGAATTTGGAGATTGTAAATTGAAAGTGCAAGAGCTGGAAGCCAAGTTGGTTGGAAGCCAAAAGATCATTGATGAGTTGTCAAGTCAAGTCAAATTTCTTGAGGATTCAAGTCAATCACGAATTCTAAAACCAGAGATCATTCAGGAGAGAAGCATCTTTGAAGCACCTTCAGAGCCTAGTGGGTCAGAAATAGCTGAAGTTGAAGATAAGGTAAGTGCAGCGTAATTGTACTTTTCCTTGAACTCATTGGAGTATGATCTTTGTGAGTTTAGATAATGGATCATGATGTCATATTCCAAGGTTCATTTCACACTGACTAAGGTTAGATCAATTTAGTGTGTATAAATGTGTGTGTGTAGATCTTGTTAACAAGTGCTCTAGAGCCACTTGTTAGGCATATCTAATCAGTAAATATACAATTCCAAGAATTAATTACATTTATCTTGAGAAAGAGCAGTGACATTGAAAACTGTGTAGATTTTGTCTTTCTGGTCTCTTAACAAGTGTAGAGGGATCCATCACCTATTTTCTCTCTCTCTCTCTCTCTCTCTCTCTATATATATATATATATATATTTATATATGAGGTATTGAGGTATATATGTAATACATATATATAAGAATTAATTACATCACTGTGGAAAAATTATGGTGTTGTGGGAAAGCAGACATATGCCGTCTGATGTACTTTTTTTCATCACTTTAAATGGATTCTAGTTATGGTTTATGAAAATTTAAATTTCTTGGTTGCCATTTTGACTACGCTGGGACAAAATTGGATCCTACTAGGAATTATTAGCTGGTTTGACTGTTCGATTATTGCACCCCCCAACCCCCCATGGAGTTAATCAGAAGCCCATGGAGCTTACTCAAAAGATGCAGATGGTTATCTGATCATCTGTCTTATAATTAATTAATAGGACCAAGAATATCTCCTTTGACCTCTATATATGCAGACTAGAGACCATCCTGACCTGAAGCATGTCACTGTTGTGCTAGTTCGATCAATCCTTAAATGTGTTCACTCTAATTTTGACTTGCTAGATTTTGCGATTGAACATGCCAGTAAGGCATGTAATTCATCATTTGTTCTATTTGAGTACTCTCATTCTCCCCAAGCCACCCACCTCCCTACTCACATATACATAAGCAAGTATTCATGCACCTTTCTGCATGCACAATACCCTGAAGCTTGCACAGACAGAATATTTTTTTTGTAGCCTCTCTCTTTCTACTGTACTTGGAAAGTACACTTTCCTTTTTCTTTTAACAAATTTTGCTTGATATACTTGTGCTTCAAAATATCAGACAAGCTGATCAGTCAGGCTTAACTGGCAATAGACAAGCTGTTTCATGCTGATTTTGGTTTCTTCTTCTATGCAGGGTACTGTGGGAAAACCTTTAATATCACCTGCCTCTTCAGCTGCTCATGTGAGAAATATGCGGAAAGGATCTACTGACCATCTTGTCCTCAATATTGATGATGAGGCTAATCATTTAATCAACCATGAAGAAGCAAATGAAGACAAAGGTTTGTGGCTTTTAGTCTGCCATTTTAAATATGGAAATAATGATAGTTCGAGCTGTTATTGAAGTTACTCTGTTGCAGGTCATGTATTCAAGTCCCTTAATGCATCGGGTCTCATCCCAAAGCAAGGAAAGTTTATTGCGGACAAGATTGATGGGATATGGTAAGTTGGTTCACTTGTTTGAAGATATGTAGCCTTATAGGAATGATGTTCTGCCTCCTATTTCCTCAAGGCCTCTTATAGTAAGTTCCATGGTATAGGGTTCCTAGGGATCCTATATGCCATATTCTTAGCACAGGAAAGCTTAGTGAGAATGTAATAATGTAGATAAAGTGAATACCATGTCATGGCATCCAATTCCTCGGAATTTGATTCTTCTTTTTCATCAATCGTTAAGCCTATGTTTGAATGGGGAGAAGGAATTAGGAGGGGAAGGGGAGGGGAGGGAAAGTGGAAGAAAAGAGCTTCCCTGGGAAAGAATGGATTTAGGAGAGAAACTCTCTTATGGCCCACAAGAAACATTCCCTTTATATTTGAAGGGAACTGAGAGGGAATTTTTTTTTTAAAAAAAGGAAAAAAAAAAAAAACTACTTTATCCTTGAGTCAAAAACACATTTTTGAATTGTAGGGACTTTATGGTATTTTGCTGTAATATAAAAACTATATTATTGACTTTCCTTTCACTTTAATTCATTGTAATTCCTTCATTACATTTTGTTTTCTTTCTAATTCTTTCCCTCCCATTTTCATCCTTCCTGATTCATTCTCTCTTTCCAAACATAGTGTCAAATTCCATTAGTAGCCATGATATGGCTTGCTTTGAGGAGGAAAAAAAAAAGGAAGAAGAATCTTCACCCTTATACCTTCACCCAATTCTACATGAAAACAACAGGAAATTGGGTTCTGTGGAATTATATGCTATGCAATAAACCAGATGTTTCAAGGGTCTTGATGTTACCCCTGTAAGAGGTTGCCAAGGTGGATTATATTGTTTCCAATAACTACCTAAGCCGGCTGCCTTATCAGCCTTTTGAGAATATTCTTTGGAAGTTACCAAAGTGGCGCATTTTTAATTAGTGCTTCATTACTTCTATTATATGCAGGGTATCTGGTGGCAGGGTTTTAACGAGTCGACCTGAAGCTAGGCTGGGTGTTATAGCCTATTGGCTGTTCTTGCATATTTGGCTACTGGTTTCCCTCTTGTAACACCCCTGATCATCATTAAATCACCATCTGATCAGGACGAACCCCCCTTGTGCAATTTGTATCATATCGCTCTGTCATTTCTCTTTCCAATTCTTTGTTTTTTTCACCTTTCCTTTTAGAAGTTCTTGAGCATTTTATTTCGTAGAAATTCTTGTTTGGATATGTAGTCCTAGGTAAGAGTATGATTCTCTGCACTCACACCTGAGGGTTGCGGAGGTTCTGTAAGCATTCAAGTTCCTCTTATTTAAGCCTTCATGCCGTTCCTGTGGATAGCAACATAAGGCTAGTTCCTAGTCTACTCCGTAAGATATACAGCAAAGTAAATTCATAAGACATTTTTTCGTTGTATTCTACCTCTGGTACATTCTGTTATACATTTGTTGGCCGTGTACATAAACGTTTCGTTTAGTGTGATATTTTTTTTTTGTTAGGGATTATGAACATTTTACATTGACATTGGTTTGGAAGTTGCTTCTCACTGTACTTGGATGAATTTTTTTGGGCTAAACGGCGGATGAAAGATGGTGTTTCGATTCCTATTTGCCGCCTGATTATCATCTATTAATTGGGTAGTTATTTGTATAATTTTAAGATCTCCTTAACGAGTGTTGGTTTATAAAAAAGAAGATTTCCATCTTATAGGATGGATAATTCATTTCATCTATGTTATTAAGTTTATACCCTCTTTTTCTGGACTCTATATTTTTCAATCACAATTATACCCAAATTGATTGAAAAAATGCAATTAAACCACGAATTATAATAATTCAGTTTAAAAATATCTATGGGTAAAAGAAGAAACTTCTTTAACGGGAAACTTCATCTATTCTCAAATGTAGTCACGTTCCCTCTCTTATTGTAGTAGGTGAGTATTTTCCAAAAATAAAGAACTCTTGAGTTTCGTTCTCTAAGTGATAGTGCTTATCTAAACCAAAAAAAACAAAAAAAATTCAAACAGGTCTTGGGACTTTGGTTTTCCTCATATTGAAAAACAATAAAACGTGTTCATTTTCATTTCCATCGTAATTAGATTTTTCTATTGATGTATCATGATACAAAAATCGTACATCATCTCTCTCTGGGCTTCTCTTTCTGATATAATAAAAGTATGGTGCTTTCTCTTGTTGTTCAAATTTCTTTTAGGTGGTTACGATAACCACATGGAAATGCACCTTGTTACAAATCTAATAGACTTTTCCCTTCCACATGAGTTGATTTTGGTTTACAAGGGCTCCTTTTTTTTTTAATGAATATGTTAATTTTATGTTGCTATAGTATTCGCAATTTCTTTTTTTAATTTTTTAAACACGAACAAGGCTAATTGATTTGTAATTCAATAGAAAATCTGAGATGTGGTTTGATCAATTTCTTTTTCTATTTTTTAGTAGAATTTCTTCGAATAAAACTCATGTTTCCGAATGGGATGAGTTTTTTTTTTTTTTTTTTTTTAACTAAAGATGGGATGTGGTTTACTTTGTGTACTTTACATTTTCTTTGTTTATTTTAATAGAACTCTTTTAACATTACTTATGTTTGGTATAGGATGGTGAGTTGGTAAATCGGTACCTCATTTAAAATAAGTTTATTTTGTTAGTCAATTTGAGGATAAGTAAAAGTTAGATTAATAAAAGAAAATCTCCTTCATTAAAGTGTCAATGGATGAACAATAAGATACATATTTTACATCAGGACATGAGTTACAAGAAATCAATTCCCAAAGTTTATGGGAATTTTGGGCTTATCCCTCTTCACTGCTACGAAGTGATAGTGATTATACTCGCCGAAATAGAGGAGAGGGACGAAGTAAGGGTGCTGGGACAAGTGATTGGGGCCCTTGCTAGGCTCTCTTTGATTGAAATGTGGAATGTTGCTTGAGTTTTATGTTTAATGAGTCGGCTAATGAGAGTTTACGAAACGAGTCTAGCCGCAAAAGGAAAGCTTTTCATGTCATGATGTACACTAGACCTATCTCCCTTCTATAGGTTCATATTTCCATGTTGTTTTTACATTCTTCCATTATCTTATTTAAATTTGATCTTTTTTCTTTTATCTTAGATTGATTTGCTAAATCATTCTCCTTAAATTGACATCTCAATACTTTTAGCAATATATCTTTGTTCTGCTTATGCAAAGCTCAAACAGTTGTTTGCATTTACTTTAGTCTTTCTACATTAGTAAGTTTATATATTCGAGATACAAAGCATCATGAGATTACACAATGCCTGCTTGTAATTAAGCATGCTTTGCAAAAAGTTCATAAGTGGAATTCCACTTATGCTGCATAACCCTTTTAAATTTATATGGTCTTGATTGTTTATATAAAATTTGTACTAGGATTTATTTACAAACAAATGATTCAACATATAATCTATCAGCATTTTAATAATTAACACTTTGAAATCGACTACAACCATATTGTCCATAATACACATTCAAATGTGATGCGCAATGTATATGGAAAAATATTCCTCTAACCATGGGTAGGCAAAAGGGCTTGGAGATCAACAATAGATGCGGTGTTTGTTGTAGTGGTGTTAAAACCAACGGAGAAAATCTTTTTACTCAATGCATGTTCATCTAAATAATACTTACGATTGTCAAAATATTTTCTTCTGTATATCATTAATTGAATTTCTTGAGTATTAACGGCCTTTTATGCAAAAACCATTTATCGTTTATCTAGTGATAAGTAATCCCATAAAAAAGTTTTCAGTCAATCTGTCTGTTCATATATTGGTATAATGGAAACTTGTACGTCCAAATTAAACTTAACCATAAGTTCTCGCTTTCTAAGATGGTAAAGCTGAATACTAGTTCTATGCATGGTTTTAGCGAAAAACGTGTGGGCATTAGGAATCAAACACATATACCATATGATAGGTGCATTTATGCTATTATTTTGGATAAAACTATCTCTTGCCTCTCCTCAAAGTAATGGAATGCGAAAGGCTGGAAAGCGGTTGACCTATGGATTTGTTACTGAGACATCTCTATTCTACTGCATGTGCTTGTTGAAAATACCATATTATTGCCTTTTTTCCAACCACAAATTGCCATGCAGTAGTTGCAACATTTTTGGATCTTCACTTCGAGACCTATAACTTTACATAACTGTTTAGTAAAAATTTTAGATTTAACTGGTCTCAGTGGTATATTGCTAATTTTACCTTTACCAAATTGTTGGACTTTACCGAGCATCATGTGCTCAAACTTAGGTGAAGGATAGTTTACTACGTTACACACTTAATGGTTGCTAAAGTCATGGTAATCATACTTCATCAATATCATAGGTGAGTGTACACTTCATCTCAATAGCTTTTCCTCTGCTTTTGTCCAATGGGGACTTCTTACGATAGCAAGATCCATTACAGAAATAATTTGCCATTTTATAAATGTAATTGAAATTTCATACGAAAAGAGAAAGAATTTATATTCGCAAAAAATAAAAAGAAAAAAGTTAGTGCAAAAATTATAACAGTTACTATCAAGATCAAATTCCCGTAGTAATGCCCTATTTGTTTTAAGATAAATATTTTTCAAAAAACATTTTCACCATTTTATGTTGTTTGTAATGATGAAATAGACTCTTTAAGTAGAAAAAATTTTCCCTTGTAAGAGAAAATATTTTTCAATTAAAAGGAAAATCCTAATCATTTATGAGAAAATGACTTACTCTTTTAAAATAGTAAGTAGTTCTCCGAATTAGTCTTTATATTTTAGCTATAAGAAAATGATATTAATTTGATTTTTATTATAATTGACCTACGAATTATATTCTAAAATGAACGAACTTAGTGGAGAAAAAAAACTTGTTGAATATTATATAGAAAATTAACTAAAGAGATTATATAATATTACAAGACAAATTATATTTTATACTTTCACTTTTAAATAATTTGTATGACATGATGTATAATAATTTATTTAAGCACAACTACGAGTTAGAATTGTATTTGCAAGTCAAATACCAGAAAAAATTTTCAGCATATTTTATAAAAATAAACAAAGACATGAAAGCATATGATTTTTCTAGAAAATATTTTTAGAGAAAAATATTTTATGATCACAGTTGATTTTCCTTGAAACAAATGGAGCTTAAGTGTTAAATGGATTTCAAATTATAGAAAAAGAAATTAAAAAAGGTATAAACATAACTTAAAATATATGGGAAATTAACTTAGTATTAATTTTCTCAAATACTAAAATGAGTTTACATCTTTCTAAAGTTAGATCTTCACATATCAACGCCAAATGAGAATGAGAAAATCTTAAAATTGACACATTTGAATATATCGAGAAAAGTTTGAACATATCAATGATGTAATGAAAAAATGGGTCATCAAAGAAAAAGCATCAAGAAGGCTTTTCAATGCATCCAAACATTTTGAAATTTCTATAAATTTCTATAGAATGTGAACTTTGCCGATTTGAGGTGAACAAGTATAATATATTGATTATTTGAGTTATGGTTCTTTAGAATAGACATCTTAGATGAGTTTGCAACTATCCCAAACTCTATTTGGTGATTTGTTTAAATAATCATGTATCTTTAAAGTATTGTAACTTTTGAAATTTGAAGAAAAGGAAAAGTACACATTTAGTCATCTAACTTTGTCACTTTTTTTTTTGTTTAATTCAATTCTCAACTTTTTTTTTTTGAAATTTTATTCCTTGATTTTTTTTTATTTTTGTTAAACAAGTGCTTCCTTTAGATTTAGTATGTCTTCCATCCATTTTTCTAATAGAAGGACTTATTTTGACAAAAATTGAAAATGTTGAGGATTGAAATAAGAAAAAAAAAAAAGGTCAAGAATTAAATTATAAGAAGTGGTAAGGTTAGAGAGGGAGAATTACACCAAAGGGTATTAACATTTGGGATAAATTCAAATAGATGATCAACTTTTCAAAATCTTTAAATAAGGGATTAGTATTTCAGTAAAAGGTTAAACTAAAAGATTACCATTATAATATCGTTAACTTCGTCTGACTTGGCCTTTAAGTGACACGTGATGCTCATGTAATGTACATATGGTGTATACATGGCGCATACATATATATATTTAATAATAAATAAATTGAAAAAAATTTAAAAATATAAAAAGGAATTAAAAAATTAAGAAAATTTTGAAAAATAAAAAAAAGTAACTTAAAAAAAATGAATTCCAAAAAAAGAAAACTAAATAATGTAATTTAAGTATGTTGAGCTTGAAATTTGGGTTTTTATTTTCCTTAATTCAATTTATATCAAACCTTATATCGATCTGTTGTTAGTGAATTTTGGGATGAGGAAAAATCCTACAAAAGAAAGTGAAATACTTGGTATTAGAGTCAGTCTAGTACGACCACTCTGATGCCTAAGTTAATAAGGTAACTTAGTAGAGTAAGTATGTGAATGAGAAGTATCAGAAGACCTTATAGAGTTTTTTTCGGGTATTTATAGATAGTTGTAGTGTCTAAGGCAGTTATTGGGATGATTATTAAGACACGTGAAAGTTTCTTGACTTGACATTTTCTCTAATATGTAGGGCTAGTAAGTGGATGTGAAATATAACCGTGCTTATGATAACTATTCGTATCATAAACTTAAATTCAAACCAAGAGCACTTCTTATACTCAGTATAAATGCCGTGTACTATCTATCCAGTGCGAATGTCGAGAGGGTTGGTTACGTGGCATCTCAACAAACGAAAGGCTGAGTGTCAAATATGCGAAAACTAACTACCAATACATTCAATATAAACATTCGACTAAGAATTAAGGAAAACTTAATTTTCTTTTGATTTTGAAAAGTTTAGAGTTGTTAACCAACTAGGGTTGGGAAAAAGATGGGTTAGGTTAGATCCAATTAGCTGGATTGATTCTAGCCTAACAACTAATCTGCGATAAAAACTAATTTTGAAAACCAAAGGTTTTGGATTCAGGAGTTAATCTATTAAACCCTAAACATGTACTACCTTAACTTTTTAAATTTAGATTTATTTTCAAAATTACCCATTTAACTTGAAAGAATAATTTTAATTTAGAAGAAAAAAAATTAATTTTACAAAAAAGGAAAAAGAATAAGAAATTAAATTTATTTATAAAAGAGAAAATGAAAAAAAATTTCCTTATTTTTAAGTCACCCATAGTTTGCCACAAATGCTTAATGCACTTACCATTCGAGATTAGATTTATGTAGTTCATATATAAAAACTTTAGCATATTGATCTCTTTTAATTTTAAAAACGGTTAGGTTTACATTTTTATCAATTTATTTTCACTTGTGAAAAATTCTAAAAGGGTCTTAACTTTCAAATATTTATTTTGAAAGAGTTGTAAGAAAGTCTTAATCTTTCAAAAAGAATTATTTTCTTTATTTGTCATTCTTTTTTAAAAAAATAAAATTTTCTAAGTGACAAAACATTTTATTTATTTATTTATAATAATTTTTTAAAGACATTTTAATTTAAGTGATAAAAATACTCTATTAAAAAAAACAAAAGTTTTTGAAAAGAGAGAAATCTAAAAGAGAAGAGTGTTTTTTTTTTTTTTTTCTTTTTAGCGTATAGTTAAACTAAATAAATAAAATACAATAAAAAGAAACAATATGAAGAAGAAAGAACCAAATGTAGACCTAGGCTGGATTTAAAACACGTAGGTTGAATTTAGTTTGGATGCGGGTATTGGTTAGGAAAGCGGGTCGAATTCAGGTCGAAACTGGAAAATCAATTTATGGCTTGAGATGAAGAAGTAATACGATCATAGCTTCTACTGACGATTGTAAAGGGTATTTCAAGCTAGAAACTAGACTTTCATGTCATTCCTGTTAACAAAAGATGGTTTGGTGGTAGAGTCACAGTCTAATGTAGTGTTTTTTTGTAGTAATAAAGAGTGGTAGGTGGTAGTGGAGTTGGCTGCTGGTGACTGAGGGTGGTTCGAAATGAGGGAAGAGCGTTTTTGGGGGTTTTAAAGTGTGCCAAACATAGCTATGGTGGTTGTTTTGTTTAGGGTACGGTAAAGTTAGGTGTCTTACGTGGTAGCTACTGCTACCAAACCTTAGGTGGTAGGTAGTGCTCTTAGGGGTTATGGTAAGGGTTGAGTAAGGTTGGATTCAAGAGCTTAAGACTTGGGCTAGTTTTCTATATGATTGTTTATGCTCCAAAATGGTTGAGAGTGGGTAATTTTTAGAGAAAGGAAGGTAGAGCTTGCGGGTTATATTTCTATAGAGAGAGAAAGCTCTAATTTGAGCTATGGGGATATGTTTTGTGTGAAGATTGCTATTCGAATGGCTTCCTTAAGGTCCTTTTTATAGTCCTCAAAGCATAAACAAGCATGGAAACTTCAAATTCACCATTGAATTTGAAATAAAAGCTTAATGAGTTAATGCACTTTGATTTGATTTTGACATAATTTTGCTTGATTTTGGCTTAAATAAGTAGTCAAATGTAATCCATAGGTACCCACTCTTACTTAAAATATGTTTAGAAGCTTTGAATTGCATTAAAGGAGCTTAAATCATGGAGATATGGATTTGGAGTCAAAAGCACACATTCAATGTTTCCTCAATTTTTAATTTGATTTTTGACCTCTTTAATGCTGAATTTAGACAAGGTTTTTGCACCAATATAAAGTATTCCAAGTTTGATTTGTGAACCAAAAAGATCAAAATTGGCTAAGAATCAAGTTGGCCACCATGCAAAGCTCGAGAAAATTGTAGAAAAACATGTTTCTGTTGCTGATTCCAACAAAAACTGAAATGTGAATTGCATAGTAATGGGAAGAGTCAAACCCACGGCCTTAAGTGAGACTAATGCATGTTCCTCACAAATTGTACCAACTTCTTTCTCAACTACTATACAATAATTAAGCTTACAAAACTTAAAATTGTTTCAACCTAGTGAAAACTCTTACTTTACTGAATGGAATGATGAGAGAATGTAATTGCAATTACTAGGGAATGTAATAAAGATGTAATAAGTAGTGAATAGATATTATGGTATTAGTATAGTGTAAGGGAATTAGTATTACAATGTCCAGTTCATAAAAATTAACAAAGAATAAAATAAGAATAGCAAAATAACTAAAATGTCCCTATTAAATAATAAAATGAAAGAATGAATACTGGAAGAAGATGAACAAATGACCACTAACCATAACAAGATATATTGTATTTGTCTTCAACAAAAGAAGAAGAATTAGTATTGAATAAAAAAAAAAATCAATACAAGATGAAGATGAAGGGTGGTAGTCATTCTTAAAGAAAACAAAACTCTTGGAAAAGGGCAATTAATTTAAGTGTCCCATTCCTAAAACCCTAATTATTACCATAATTTTATTTCTTACTTTTCGTATTGCCATCCTCTTTGACAATTTTCTTCATAGTAAAGTTACCCTTCTTTGATGACTTCGATTTGCATCATTAATGGCATAAACCAAATCAAGCAACAGTGAAAGAAAGTGAGTGAAATTTGTTTAAATAAAGGTGCAGAAGATTGCTATAAGAGAGTGAAGATGAGAGATAATTTGTGGAGAGAGTGAGAGAGAGAGCATGGATGAAACTGGAAAAGATGAACAATAGGGACAAAGAAGGAATTCTTAGGTAGATGTTCTATTTAAGGGTAAGGTTGTGTAATTTTGGATTTTGAATTAGGGTAATTTGTGAATAAAATGGAGGAAGTGTGCTTGGAATCACCATTCATTGGTCCAATTAAGAATCCCTATGCCGACTTCTTTTGGAATCTTAATTGAGATGAATGGTAATTACATGGTGAAAATTCTAAGTGAACAAAGTAAAAAGAAGGCCCATAGGAATAAGGGTGGATTTGAATTCCCATTCCACTCAAGTAAACATGGTGTAAGTGACCACCTCCTAATAAATAAAAAATGCAAATGACTTTCATGAACAAGTCAAGTACATATATGTTAAAATTAATTTACAATTTGAGTCCAATTTAATGATTTTATGAACTTTGATTCATTAATCAGATGGTTAATTTGAAAATCGATTTTTTCATATATCAACCAATTTAATTCCAATCGAGACATCATGTGAAACCATGATTAACTCAAATTGATTTCATTTCTACAACTCTAAAATATCTAAAATCAACTATGGTTCAAATATTAAATTTTCAAAGAAATTCACTATTCTTAGTGATAGCTTGGAATCGTTAAATCAAGTTTATGCACTTTGACCTTATTCAACCCTAGAATAAGACGACCTTCAAATGACTCAAAGACCCTATAATTGACCTAAGACTTAAATTTTCCTAAAGAAAAATCTATTTTCTTAAATTTTATTTATTTTTCAATTTTTTGTAATTTTTTTTAAATTCTCTAACTTATTTTGTATTTTTTGCATTATGACCCATTTCTTTTATTCTAAAAAGTACTAAAACTACAAGGAAAGGAAGAAATGCAGTGTCTACAAGGCATAATATATATAATAATAAAATTAGATTAAATTAATAAATATCAAAGAATTAAAAAAAAAAGAAAAAGGTTCAAAAAAATAAAAATAAAACTGGCCACTTGAAGGGGTTGTGTGACCTCAGTTAGGTGATTGTCGGCTACCCCTTGCCCTTTAAGTGGCCCCTTTTTTGTTTAATTTTTTATTTTCCTACTAATTTAATCTAATTATATTATTATATATGTAGACACCAAATTTTTTCCCTCCCTATTTTTATTTTTATTTTTTTCTTTCTTTTTCTCATTAGGCCCTAAAGTAGAAAAAAACACAAAAAGTAGGAAATTAAAGAAAACTAAAAAAATTAAGAAATTTGGAAAAAATAAGAATTATAGAAAAATACAAAAAATTCAAAATTAAGAAAAAGCACAAAAAAATAAGAAATTTTAGAAAGAAACCCTAAAAGATAAAAAGAAAATAAAGTTTAATAATTTAGAAAATTGAAAAATTACAAAAAAATTAGAAAAGTTGAAAAAATAAAAGATTTTAGAAAATAATATTTTATTAAGGTCGATTTTTTTTTTTAAATAAATTTAGAAATTGGGCTATTAAACCTAGGTTCAGATTAAATTGCACATATGAATAAGACACAGGTTAGCGATCTAACGAATAAGCATATAGACTTGGTTTGGGTATTAAGTGTAAGCTCTTGGGTTTAAATCTTGACGAAGATAAAGAGGTCTTTTTATTTTTTGTTAATTAGTACACTGCCATGTATCAAGATCTCACTGCACCACGTGTCCTGACATGTGGCATCGTAGGATTGGATGAGCTTGCTGACGTAGCGCTACATGGCATGCCATGTCAGCGGCCATGTCAATACTTTCCCTGTCTTTTCCTTGGTTTTCTCTTGATTTTCCTCCTTTTTCCTTCTTAAGAACAGCTTACTCTCTCCACTTTAGCTTCAATTTTCACACAAATTCCACATTAGTGCCCAATTTCTTGCTTTGATTTTGTTTATCATGTAGCATATTGTAAATCAGACCCATTAACCCATCCAAATTCGGTCAAAAACGAATTCAAATCAAGCTCCAAAAAAGTAGAAAAAAAAAACTGAAAATCTAGAATTCTCCATTAACTCTAATTCGAATTTTCCTCTATTTTTGGGCTAATTTCAAGTATATAAAGGGTGTTAGGGGTGGTCAGGGAACACACACAACCATTCACAAGTTGTAGAAAATTCGCAAGCTCTCTTTGTCACGCCCCGAAACGGCAGAGTCGTAACAGCCCCGCCGTGTAAACCATCCTAACATAGAAGTTGGCCTTACAACCGCTATCTTAGACCTGATCTACACAAGGCGTCCATGACTAACCCGCTTTGAAGTAAACAGTTTGTAATTTAAATAAATCGTTTATCAAAAAAAGTGAGGAATTATATATATATGTTATCATTCAGTTATTGCAGTTAAAGTTTACAATATTTCTCTATAGTATATTCCCTAGTTATTACATCATTCGGAAATGAAAAATAATTCTAAAATAAAAACTTAGACCTTAAAATTTTGTGTTTATTCTTCAATATTTTTCCTCACTCCCTAGGATCCAGCAGTTGCTAGCTTCAGAGTAGTTGTTTGCCGCTTCAGAGTAGTTGTTTGCCGCTTCTTAGCCAGCACCTGCACGACGTTTATAGGGATGTGAGCAATCATAGCTTAGTAAGTTAGGACGGAGGACTTAAAACTATACCATACACACAACAAGGTTTTCAATCACTTATTAAGTGCAATGCATGTGCAAGCAAACGCCATCGCACGACGTTGTCCAGCCCGTCGTGAGATTAGAGAAATTGCGCCCGCTCTAATCCGAGTAGAGGAGTTACCGTTAATGCAACAGCTCACGACGAAACCTAAGCTTGTGTAATGGAGACCTTGCTCCTCCCGTGACTACCTTCGAACTACTGTCTTCACCCTCGCCGCGACCTCCTCTCCTGTCACTTAGTTCGACTGAGGATGAAGAAGGGATCATTTTGCAATCCTGCGCTATCCCTTCCGAAGGGGTCGGTATTTGGCCGGAGAGTCCTAAGTTCCCCTAACGGGTTGCTATGCATGTCCGATTATGATTACTGGTCGTATATTTGATTAAGTCCAGTTTAGGGTGATCAATCATTACATACAAATCATACAATATATGCCAGAACAACAAACAAAATCATAGCATCACCCATAATCAAGCACATGCACACATTCAACTATCTAACAAGCATAACCAAGCATAATTTTAAGCCTCCAAAATACAGCATCATATTAATCCCAACTTACCTCGACTCCTCGCTCACTCACTCGAGGTTCGATTTGCTCAGGCCATCGCCGATCATCCCTATAACACAAACGTGGTTTCAGCTTTTCATATAACTATTATAGGTTCATTTTGTCCTATAATGCTTATTGTTATGTTTTGTTTAGGGTTTAATATGCCTAAGTATTTAGGTCTTAAGTCTTTTACAATTATTCTAGGTTTGGGATTGGGTTCGGGTTCGGTTTCCGCATCGATTTCTAAATTAGGTTCTAGTTCGATTTTTAAGTATGGTTTTATACTCGAATCCTAGAAATTCGTTTCAACTCAGAATGTGAAATTAATCACATTACTTCCCGATCTCCTAAATACCATCATTACCTATAATCAGTATTTTATTCCATCCGGTACACTTAAATCCTTATTGATGTACCGAATTTACTCCTAATGTGAGAAATTTTTATATTTTTCATATAATTATATAAATTCAAGTTTCCCATCAGATTTATTGTATATTTTTATTATTATTATCATAATATCAATTTTTATTCTAATATTTTCTATTTAGTATATTTCCAAAAATTACATATTATGCATTATTGTCTATTATGTACATAATGCACTTCTAATATTTCTATCGCTTTAATTACCATCCCTAAACATCAATTATCATTTCAAAATGTCTAAATTTATCCTAGATTAGATTTTACTCCTATTTTCCCTAATTTACAAAATTAACTTAAAGTTAACTATTTTTTCCTATTAATCATTTATTACATAATTAACCTAATAATTACATCTAACACCCTAAATACTACAAGTATCATACTTCATCAGATTTCAACATCCTAAAACATATACTTATTCACTAAATCAGTAATTAACTATTTAATTGCTTAATTAACCATAAATTACCCATTTTATGCCTCATTTTAGGGCCTAAAAATTATCTAAAAATTTCAAAAATTAATTTTTGAAAACGGGTTTCATAGCACTATTCTATATCATCTAAGTAATCTACACAAAAATTTTGGGCTCGAAACTACACTTCTAAGGTCATTTATTTCTAAATCGAAACATGCTCGGTTTTACATGATTTCTTAAGGACCCTATATCACGAGACATATTTTCATCAAAATAATATTTTTCTTACAAACTACATACAAAAATATTCCAGAATAACAAAATTCATAATTTTCTAATAATATTTACTATTTTTACAAAATTACACAAGAATCGGGCTGGAAATTGGACTCACCGATTTGGGTGGCTCCGGCCACCACGGGCTGCCGTGGCCTTGTCGGCCGGCCTGGGCGTTGCCACCACCATGTGATGGTGGTGGCCGTCCACTCCAACTGCTTGTTTGGGCCCTAATTGTACAGTTTTTTCTAATTTTTTTCTAAACCGAATTTTTCTCTCAATTTTTGTCTCTCTCTAATTTTCTCTGATTTCTAACTGTCCAAATGAGTTCCTGGATTTTTCCTGCTATTTATAGGGCTTTAAGGGATTTATTGTGCATTAATTTGGACAAGACAATTGCCTTATCCCTAAATTTTTGGCTTTTGTGTTGTTCTAATTTAATTGGTTGATTTTTATTTTTCAGATTCTAACTTGCCATGACCAACTTTACATCATTCTACACTCTTCTGATTTTTTTTTTCTGATTTTTCCACAATTAATTTATAATTTTCTTTAATTATTTACTAAGTTTTTGGCCAATTTAGGTAATTTCGCATATTTTTATCTATACGTAAATACATGTGGGGTACATGTGAACATTCCTAATTATTATTTTGGTCATTCTAAAATTTTTAGTATACATATAATCTATTTCTAGTAATTTATTAATTATTAGATTACACTTTTTACCTTTTCGGTAATTAGCAATTATTATGCTTAAAATTTGAAAATTTTATAGTTTCTTATTTTATTACTTATTTTCTTAAATTTAAGTTTATGGAGTCATTTTTACTAATATTCTTTTCAATAGTTTATAATTTGGGTTTGATCGGATCTTTTAACCGATCGCCCTAAACCTTGGGTTCTAAATTCAATCCTACGGTCAATTGGCTTAGCTTTGGGGCTTACACACTCTCTCTCTCTTCCTCGACTACTCTCTCTCTCTCTCTTCCTCGATTACTCTCTCTCTCTTTACACTGACGACATTCTCTCTCTTCATTTTTTCTCCCTCAAGCCCCTAATTGATTCACACCACTACCACAACTAGATCCCTTTAGCCACCAGCAACCAAGCCCAACCCATTTCGACTACCGTTGTGGCCGCTAGCACCCTCCATTGCCGATCCCTAACCACTGCACCCCCGATTGGATAGCTTGGTGACTCCACTGGAGACGTCAAGAAGGTTAATCATTCAATTTTCCAAAATTAAAATTAAAACTCTAAAAATCACCTTATTGCAATTTATGTACTTACTCGTTCTTTGGTTGTATTATAACACATGATAGGTATGGTCAAACTCAGGTAGTCTTAGGACCTTAGGATGGAGAGCCATTGTGTAAATTTTGGGCGTAGTGGGGCAACCACCGTTTGGGGTCGATTAGACTACCCCACTTAAACTTCAATGTGACCAAGAAATCATTTTTTTCATAAACGTATGAGGTTACAGAGTTTAAGGATCTTTAGAACCCACTCTTCTTGTATACATCTTTCAAGGTTTTAGGGCGACATTATTTTAAAAGAAAAAAAAAAGAAGAGAAACCTGAAGTATCTTTCCTTGTATTCATTCTCAGCTTTTATTTGTCACACGTTTTGGGATATGGGGAGTCATTTGTTGCATCAAAAGTGTAGGGTAGATATGGTCGAACTCGGGCTGTCTTAGGACATTAGGATGGGTAGCCATTGTGTAAGTTCTGGGTGTAATGGGGTAACTACTGTTCGGGGTTGATTAAGATACTCCACTTAAACTTTGATGCGACCAAGGAACCATTTTTTTTATAAATGTGTGAGGTCACAGAGTTTAAGGATCTCTAGAACCTACCCTTCTTGCATACATCCTTCAGGGTTTTAAGGTATCATTGTTATAAAAGAAAAAAAAGAAGAAGAAGAGAAACCTGAAGTTTCTTTCCTTGTATTCATTCTCAACTTTTATTTGTCACACATTTTGGGATATGGGGGGATCATTTGTTGCATAAAAAATGTAGGTTAGATGCAGTCAAACCCAGGTTGTCTTAGGACCTTAGAGGGGCTATCATGCAGGCTCCGAGTGCTGTGATATAACAACTGCTCGGGGTTGATTAGGCTACCTTACAATGAAAGTGTTTTTTAACAAGTGAGGTTACAAAACTTAAGGATCTTTTTAGAACTGCATTCATAACCCTCTTCCTAAAATCGGCAAATTGATACGATGTGGCAAAACTAAAAAATCTGTGAAGTTTCTTGATCTTTTCCCTGTAAAACATTTTTTCCTATAAATATTGATGTAATCCCTATGTAAATAAGATAGTCTTAATGTAATTTTCTTTGATCCTTTTTGTAGAACATGTTAGGTCCTCTCTTACACAGGCTCTTTACAAAGAAATCTATATCTACGAGCCTCTAAAGCCTAAAGGGATACTTGAGATATGGTTTTAATTTTTCAATCTAGACTAACAAAAATTCATTGAAGACAAGATTAAGCCTATCCTCTCTTTGCTCAAAGTCCAAATCAATATCACCATGATATGGGCTTTGGCCTACTTTTGGGATCCTCAGAATTAATCTTTTCACTTTGGCCCATGCTAACTAAGCCCAACCGTTGAAGAATACTCCTATTTGCTAGGAGTCCCCTCTGTTGAAAATGAAAAATATATCCTAGACATCACAATTAGCCTTACAAAGATTTTCAAAAAGCTCTTGGGACTTCATGAATCTAAAATATGTAGAATGTGAGCAGATCCCCATAGGAGAATTATTAAGTTGGATGATCTTTTTACTTGGTTCGTAATCCTATTTAGCTATAACTAGAAACTCTTTTATGTACCTTTGAAGATTGGCAGCAATATAGGATCAACGCCTATATCTTAGCAGCATTTGGAACTATCTTATTCCCAATGGGATATTTCACATACAGCATAAGATTACAGAGCTTGTGACCTACTTTTTAGGAGGGAAATCTTATGTCCCAACCCTACAAGCAGCTTAAGCTAGGTCGCTCAATCGTTTATAGGAAGAGAAGAATGGAGAATTAAAGACTAATATAGCCCTACTTATAGTTTGGTTTATCAGCCATACTTGGAGCCATAAACTTGATTTCCTTTGTAGACAAAGCATCCCGAAAATGAATCCCATTGATGCATTTGTTGCTGTCATTGAACTCCCCAAAGGTATTGTTACCCATTATTGGGTCAAAGCTTTCCAGAAGTTCCCCAATAAAGATATCTCGTAGGTTGCTAGATGAATCAAGGCAATTGAGTTGAAGAAAAGAAATAAGATTGAAGAAGAGCCAAGACTTCATAAGAAAAAGAGGATCTAGACTTTAGGGATTATTTGTAATAAATTTTTGAATAATGTAAGGGAAACTTCAAAAATGTAATAAAAATCTTTTGGCCACATCGTAGTTAGTTTGCCACCTCCCCTCTCTACATTTCTTCATAATGCATATTCATTAGTTTCTATTTGAGAGTCATGTCCTTAAGTTCCTAAGTCCTTTCCTAACCTTTTTCTAATACATCCTTAAGATCCTTTTTCTTGTGAGATTGTAAATACTTAGGCCTTTGATCCCTTAAGGTTGTTTTCCACTCCTTTCTCTCTTCTTGCAAATAAGTCTTATCCTTATATTTCATTTTTCTTTCCTAAAAAAAAAAAAAGAGTATTCTTTCAAAAAAGGGAATTAAAATAAAGAACTTGCTAACAGGTGAGGATTCTTGTTTGGAGTAATGGCCAACGGTGAAAATAACAACAAACTTGATGGCACCAACCCTGCAAAAGTAAGGTTTCATTCATTAAAGCAAGCTGTGAAAAAAATCACGGGTTAGTTGAGTTTCTTAGTTGATAGTGTTGCTTTACTTAGAGCCACATCAAACGAAGAGCACTCCAGGGCCCACTGCGGATAGAATATTGAAGCTTTACCCATGGAAGCAAAAGAGAATTATCTAAAGGCTAGCCTAGCTTTTGAGTCTTTTGAACTAGAAGAGGTCTATCCAAAAGTCAACCCAGTTTTTGATCCTAACACATATTCATTCCCAATCAATAAAAAGTTGATTAATTTTGGGGTCAACCAGGACGGCTTAAAAGAATTGGAAAGGAAGTTGACCTAACAAATCATTGAGAAAATGAGGGTAATTAGAGGTTATGATGGATTCAAGCAGGCTGGGATCACTGACCTTTTTGCATTTGATGTTAAGGCCTACCTAGAAAAATTCAAAATACCGGAGTTTAAAAAGTATGATAGGACTGGATGCCTAAAGCTACACACTAGATTATATGTCCGTAAGATGTGTAGATATGTTTAAAATAATCAACTCATGGTACAAACTTTCCAAGATAGTCTGATAAGGCCTACATTAACTTGGTATGCTCAGCTCGATCTTAGCTAGATCAATACTTGGAGAAATTGGCTCAGGCATTTTATGAGCAATACGAGTTCAACATTGAGATAACTCCCTCAATTTGGGACTTGAGCATAGTGAGAAAAAGGAAAAATGAATCGTTAAAGGAATACGCTCAAAGATAGAGGGGTATGGTAGCCAGAATTGTCCTTCCTCTCCTTGAAAAAGAATTAATATCTATCTTTATTGACTCATTAGAGGAACCATATTATGGACACTTATTAAGTAATACAATGGCTAGCTTCATAGATATTGTATTTGCCGAAAGCCGAATTGAAGAAGCCATAAGGATAGGGAAGCTAATTGGAAAAAGACTAGCCCCACCAGATTTAGGGGCATATGTAAATACTATAATGTCTAAACATACACTAAGCAGAAAAGGCTAAAAAATACCTAGAAGAGAGTTCACTCAAATCTTTGCCTCATTGTCTTAAGTCTTTGACCAACTAAGAAATGAGGGCTTATTGTAGCATAAAGCCCTAATTACAAGCCGAGAAAATATGACCCAAAAGCATAATGTTAATATCATATGGGTCAGCAAGGGCATTCTACCAACAACTACTGGGAATTGAAAAACAGAGTTCAAGACTTAATTGATGCGTCATCTGCTAGTGTGTGTGTGTATATATATATATATATTGCTTTCAATGATGATATTGTGATATTGTACTGTCTCAAAGTGGAGCACAACAATAACATTTACCCCTTTTATAAGGGATCTAAATATTATGTTGCACTGCACTTGGATAAGATTGAGGAATGGGGACAACGTACCCTTTGGTACAATATAAAGGTAATTTTTATAATCATGTATCCTCAATAAATTCAGACTTACTCCTATCATGATCTTGAAAATGCTCATGAAAAGAATAAATGCCTTACCATGTTAAAGGTTGCAAGTTCAATTTTCGCCCGACATATTGTGCCTTCATTTCTTCTTGTTCATAGATACCTTAAGGGACCCATTACAGATTAGAGAATCAAGCAATAGACTAATTGATAATGTGTGGGAGTGTATGCTTTTAGTTATAAGTTCAATCTGCTATAAGTACAAATGTGCCTACATTTTTCTTCTTTCTCTCTCTCTCTCTCTCTCTCATTTTTTTTTTTAAATAATTTTGGAATTGCAGTCTAGTTAGCCAAGTAGCCATCCTAATAGCTTTGCTTAAGGAAGCCATTGGACAATTCCCCTTATATTTGGTATAAGACATTCTCTTCAAACTAATCTCCTCCTTTCTTTAATTCAAGTCAAATTTACTTCAATGAACATAATCCCAACCAAATTTACACCAATTGTCTCTCGTTATTCTCCTTCAATGGTTGTTTACTCTCCATTAATCCTCTTCTAAAAAAAAAACTTTTTGTCTCAAATACTATCAATAGAGGTCTATATTTAATTTTCAAATCACAAATTCGAGTTTTAGCATTGACTAATGAGCAAATGCAATGAGTAGAGAAAAATTTCCAGTAATAAGAAAGTTTATATCTTTGTTCTCTTTCCTTAAGTACTTTCTTTTTTCTTTTTAAATTTCTTTTTTTTTTTTAAATAACATGACTTTAACTATTGTTATAGGATTTTCAAAGTTTCTATAGTTGTTCTTAGATAGGTGTTTAAAGTGGAAGTTGAAGATGATGAGTAGGGCTTAAATAATAGTAGTCATTTGGCTAGTTAGACCTATCCATCCAACCTACCAAGCAATCATGGCAGCTCCTTAAGCACTTCTATGCACTCCTTTTTGTCTGACGATCATAAGGCACTCCTAAGTACCTATTAGAGCATTATCTTAACCTTAAAATCATCAGATCGTATGCTTTTAGAGCGTTATCCTAACCTTGAAACCATCGGATTGTATGCTCTTAAAGCGCTATCTTAACCTTGAAACCATCAAATCGTATGCTCTTAGAGTGTATCCTAACCTTGAAACCATCGGATTGAATGCTCTTAAAGTGCTATCCTGACCTTGAAACCATTGGATTGTATGCTTTAAGAACGCTATCCTAACCTTGAAACTATTAGATTGTATGCTTTCAAAGCATTGTCCTGACCTTGAAACCATCGAATCGTATTCTCCTAGAGCACTCTCCTCACTAAAGGATCGCATGCCTTCGAAGTGCTATCCTAATTTCTTGTCACTCTTTACAAATCAACTTAGGTTAGTGAGCCCTGAAAGACACGGCCAAGTTCTCTTCATTAGCTTAGGATTGCTAGTTCTTTAGAGACACTCTTACTTAGGTTAATGAGCTTAGAGAGGTATAACTAAGTTTCATTTCTTTACCAAATCCCCAATAGATCAAGTCTAAGGTAGCTAGTTAGTCATTTAAAAGTCATCATAGGGGTAAAAATAATGTCTTTTTGTCTTTGTGGCAAAATTTTATTCAAACTTGCCAGAAAGAGGGATAGCTGTAAACACTTAATTTTTTCCCTCTCTATTTTTATTTTTATTATTTTTCTTTCTTTTCTCATTAGGCTCTAAATTAGAAAAAAAACACAAAAAATAGGAAATTAAAGAAAACCCAAAAAATTAAGAAATTTAGAAAAAATAAGAATTATAGAAAAATACAAAAAATTCAAAATTAAGAAAAAGGTTAAAAAAATAAGAAATTTTAGAAAGAAACCTTAAAAGATAAAAAGAAAATAAAGTTTAAAAATTTAGAAAATTGAAAAATTACAAAAAAAAAAAATTAGAAAAGTTGAAAAAAATAAAAGATTTTAGAAAAAAACATTTTATTGTGGTAGATTTTTTATTTTTTAAATAGATTTAGAAATTGTGCCGTTGAACTTAGGCTTAAATTAAATTTAGCCTAGGTTGACCAAGTTATACATATGGATAAGGTATAGACCAACGGCCTAATAGATAAGTAAATGGACCTAGTTTAGGCATTAAGTATGAGATCTTAGCTTTGAATCTTGATAAAGATAGGAAGGTTTTTTTTTTTTTTTGTGTTAACTAGCACATTACCATATGTTAAGATCTCATACTGCCACATGTCGGGATCTTACTACACCACATGCTATAGGATTGGACGACCTTGCTGACATGACGTGTGACGTATCATGTGATGATACATAGCAGGTCAGGATTGGTTGAGTTGGTTGACGTAGCGCTATGTCAGTACTTTCCCTCTCTTTCCCTCAATTTTCCCCCATTTTCTCTCGATTTTCCTCCTCAAGAACAGCCTACTCTTCCCACTTTGGCTTCAATTTTCGCACAAATTCCATACATTAGTACCTAATTTCTTGTTTTGATTTTGTTTACCGTGTAGCATACTATGAATCGGACCCATTAACGCATCTAAATTCGGTAAAAAAAAACGAATTCAAATCAAGCTCCAAAAAAGTGGAAAAAAACTAAAAATCTGGAATTCTCCATTAACTCTGATTCGAACTTTTCTCTATTTTTGGGCTAATTTCAAGTATATAAAGGGTGTCGGAGATAATTAGGGAACACACACAACTATACATAACCATTCATAAGTTGTAGAAACTTACAAGCTCTCTCTTTCTCTTCCTCAACTACTCTTTCTCTCTTTTCGTTTTTTCTCCCTCAAGCCCCCAATTGATTCATATTACCACCACAACTAGATCCCCCTAGCCACCAGTAACCAAGCTTAACCCATTTTGTCCGTCATCATGGCTGCTAGCACTCTCCATTGTCGAGTCCTAACCACCGTACCCCTGATCACGGTCATGAGCAATTGAAGACAGCTATCACCCACCCTTGCATCACGCCCGTGATCAATTGAAGACAGTGGCCATCCACCCCCGCTTTACGCCCGTGATCAATTGAAGCCCCTTGATCACGCTCGTGACCCCTTTTAGGTGACTGCCTCAATTGGCCCAACCCGATCCATGATTGACTTATTTGACCCGCTTTAGGTTCGACCCGCATACCCACTACGTCCAAAGTCCAGTTTCCTTTTTTATTTATTATTTAGTTGTTGTTGTTGTATTTTTATTTTATTTATTTATTTATTGTGAATGTAAATGTAATAATAAAAAAGAAAAAAAAAGAAGAAAAAAGAAAAAGGAAGAAAGGAAAAAAAGAAAAAGAAAAAGAAAAAATAGTTTATTTAGTTATTTGTTTCTTAGGTTAATAAAAATAAAAATAAGTAGAAATAATAAAAAAATAAAATAAAACTAAAAATAAGTAAGTTCATAAGTTAAAGAATAAATATTGTTTTCGAAATTTAGAAAAAATCAAGTTTTCAAAAATAAACAAAAACAAATGAACCTTTTACAAATTAGGACTACTTTTAAATTTTTCAAAAAATACATATATAAAATTTAGGACCTTTGCTAGAATTTTTCTTAAATAAACCAAATTAAACTAAAAATGTAAATTCGGTATACTTTCAAATTAAAATCAACTCATTTCACTAAAGTTTTCGTAAAAAGAACTACGTATGTCTAATCCTGAATAGTGGATACGTAGGCATTTACAGGGCGATGATAAAAATGGAAAAAGAAAAAACCTATTTTCCATTTTTCTTTAGTTTAGATTATTTTGTTTATCTAATTAAAGTAACTAATAATTAAGTTCTTTTTTTTTTTTCAAAATTAAAGATGATTTTTAAGTTTAATTCTAATTTTGGAAAGTCAATGGTACCCGTAAGGGTTTAAATTTCCTAACTCTCGGATCCATGATCTCTGGTTCAAAAAACCGTTTTACAAATTTTTTTTTTTATTAGATTAGTGGTTAAATTATAATCAATCTATCCAATTTGTTATAACTTAACAGTTTTTTTCAATTCTGGTTAAATGGCGATTCCAAAGTTGTTTTCAAATAAAAGGATTGTTTTTTTTTAAATTCTAGTCGAGAATTAATATTAAACAGATGTGGTTTAGTACTAATCAATTTAAAGAAGATCTAATTTTATAAAAGAATCAAGAGATCGAAAAATCAGACTCATATATATCATACTTAAATTATACTATTTATTATTTTTATTTTTCTAGTTTTTTATATTTTTTAATTTACTTTTCTTTTGTTTTTAGAATTTTCTTAATATTTTTAAGTTTTCTATTTATTTATTATTCAGATACATACGTAAATACTACGTATACGTCACAAATGCCCCACATAGGTGTCACCTGTAACTTAATAACCATGTCAGATCATGTTAGTGGTATTATAATAGCAATACTTTGTTTTGACCTCTATCTGAGCGTCCCATGTAATTCTCCTAAAGTTGAGTGTATCCTTCCCTCGAAATGGTCCACAATTACAAAACTTAATTTATGAAAACACCAATAAAAATCGAAAAACGTTTTTGAGCACACCATGATGCTTAAAATATAAATATTCGAAAGTACCCTAAACAAAAGAGTTGGACTGATCCCACCTCTCGAGATCTAACGTTTTATTCAGGTCCTGACGTAAAATCCAGTCAAATGAGAAGAAATCGAACAGAAATGACAATGATAAGAATAATCCTAGTTCGCACGTGCAGTCAAACCTATAAAACCAAAAAAAGCAACGCGTACTCACAAGAACAAAAGACCTTTGACGATACTAATGTAAATTAACAGTAACAAATTAAAGGACGCTCTTTTAGTCATTGGGAAATGGTATTACTTTGTTGATCTGAAGTGGGGGATGAGATGGGAAGTTGTAGTCAGGAAGGAGGGTGTCCCAGTGATTACATAGCCGTTGCAATTTCTATACTTGTTTTACTTCTGTGAGTTATTCACCTTCCTCTTTACCTTTTTTTTTTGGCTATTCCTATAATTTCATCTATGAAAGATGTAATCTTTGGTACTGCATATTCTTCATTTAACTTCAAATCATGCCTTTACTTGAATCTGTTACTGTTGTTCAGATGGCAAAAGATTTTTTTCTTTTTTCCCTTTCCCCTCTTTCCAGAGCTGGCTTTTTCTCTTCATTTCACTATATAGTTTCTTTTTAGGTCTTTTGGTTAGTCTGCTGATGCTCGCACTATTTCAACTGTTGTTAATTTATGGGCAAGACTTTATTGGGGGTGTCTTTGTTATTTTCTGTGTTTGTTCAGTGTTCACTCCAATTTAAAATTTATAATTGTCAGATGTTAGCTGGTAATTAATATGGCCAACATTGGTGGTAGGAATTGCTGGTAATGGATGAACACTGGTGCCAATTCATTTGTAATTGGAGAAAGGACATCATTTTCCTGATTTCCAATGAATTTTTGTTTATATCTAATTCAGTTAATATTGAATGATCAATATATTTTCTGATCTGTGAAGAACCTTTACAGGAAATAAACCTGTGTGTAGGTTCATCTATGAAGAATCATATTCTAATGGAACTAGTCACAAATCCACATTTCTTTCTTAGACAACATTACAATTGGACATGGACAAGATGCATTCGTTCCTAACTCTAACTCTGAATTATCCATTTCCTTTATGTTCTCTTAATCTCTTAGACTATAGCAATTTTTATTCTCTGGTTTTCATTTTCTTTCTCATCTGGTTGATTGGTATTTTCATCAGGCTCATATGGCGATCAATCTTTCCCTTTTTTGTTCACAAGGCTTCTCGAACAAAAGGTAGTGGCTTCTGGATTCCTCTAATTCAAGTTCTTGCCAGCTGCAATCTCATTGTGTCGGTTGTGGTAAGATATTAATACTTGTGTGCTCCCAGTTTATACGGATGCTTTAGTTATGATGAGCGACATTTTTTAAATTAAAGTGTCAAAAGTGTGATGAAATATCTATATGATACATGCAGATGTCCATCAATTTCCTCAAATACAAAAAGAATCATTGGTGGCTGTCTTGTTATGTTTGGGCAGGTTTATCCACTGTATCCCTTGCAAGAAAAAGAATTCCAAATTAGTTATTGACTCTTTCCATAGATTTTCTCTTAAGCCCTGTGCTCTATTTTCATTTAACAAGAGTGGATTTTAATTCCAGTTTGGGTTGAAGGTCCACTTGGATTTGGTCTACTACTTAGCTGCCGCATAGTGCAGGCCTTCCAATTGTATTACATATTTGGCAGGTAACGCACCTGAACTAACTGAAAACTCGGTAAATCTTTTCAGTCTAGTGTGTGCTCTCAGCAGAAGCCTGCGTCTAATCTTTCTGGAACAGATATTCTAGGCCAAGAATTTCCTATGGCTACTAAAATCATTTGATTAGGCTTGTGTTGAAGTAATTTGCACTTTAAAAGATGGTTTGGAAGCAACTTCATTAAATGGTTGGAGCCTTAAAGTTTTAAGGAGACCTGAAAAATACATAAACCCATTCAATTGACAAGACAAATGGGTGAATTTCCACCTGACAGCACTTTTATCAAGGATCATATTGCTCAATTCTCACCTTGGGAAAATTTTGCAAGGATAATTTTGATTCTGAATTATTTGTTTAGTCCTTGTACTCTATTGCTGGCACCTAATATATACTAGTCTGACAATCAGTTTGCTAATTTTCTTTTACAAATTTCACACTTTCAACTGCTCTTGAAATTTCAGGAAACGGTTACCCCCAGTCAGTTCACATATCTCTCTTCCTTTATTTGTTCTGCCATGGGTTGCTCTGGCTGCAGGTAAGATATCTATTAAAAGTTAATCTTTTTGCCATCCTAGTTTTATAAAATGAGGGGCCTTCTGTTTTTCTTTTTCCTTTTTCCTTCTTGTTTCTTTGAATTTCTAATATATAGTTGCTTCTGTAATGCCACCTCTTCTTGGTGCAAAGTGCCAACAACCTGAATCATATGTGCATTGTTATCTCCTTCTCTCTTTGCATGTGAGTTTGTAAGTGTTGGTGATGATCTCAGAGAGAAACAGCAGACAAGGTCCATGGCTAGATGATGAAAATTACTAATTAATAAGTTCAGAACTGATATATATTTATTGTCACTGACAAATCTACTCCTATTTTATGCAGCTGTTCATATGAGGAAACCTCTTAATCATCGCTGTCATATGGCAGCTCAATGGGTCATTCCTTCAGCTTGTTTACATGCATCGTATGTAGCTACTCTGGTTGTATTTACTTGGGCCATTCATCATATAGAATTTAGGTTTAATGAAGTCAGAGATCTCTGGCGGGGAATTCTTGTGTCAGCATCTGCCATTGGTAAGACATTTTAAGATGGTACAGAATATTCTGGACTCCTATTTCTTCCTCATACAATTTGATGGTATTGTTTTAGTTTAAGAACACACACAAGTGATTTTACATGATACTTGAGATAGATAGAAAGGGAAGAAAGTAGAAAAGTCTCATTTTGATTTGTTTGTTTTGTGGAAAACATTTTCTGTCTAGTTTTTCATATTTGTTGTAGTTTACTCTTTGCAAATGTCAGTTATTATTATATAAATCTTGAGAGGATGCTTCCTAGCAGCTTTTATTGATAAGTGGTGGTAAGAGGTGATGGTAACCACAAGCGGCTGCTGACACAATTACCCAAAAAAAAAAAACAGTCTGCTGATTCAATTACCCAAAAAAAAGTGGCTGCTGATACTTGGTGGTGGTTAATATTAATTACCATGGAAAATTCTAATATAAAAAATAAGGAAATTACTTCATCTTTTACAAGTTAGAAAACATTTCCCCCTTTACATTGACAATTTTTCAGTGTTTAACCACCATTACCACTGTTGGGCTACTATACTACTATCATCTCCCATCACTATTGATATTAAGAGCCACTAATTCCTACAACCTATTGAGATTTATATAATAATTTCTTATATCTATAAACTTTTGAAGGGGGAGCGTTGGTGCAACTGGTTAAGTTGCTTCATCGATGACCAGAGGTTGTAGGTCCAAGACACGAAAATAGCCTCTTTGCCAAACGCATGGGTAAGGTTGCATGTGTATGCAACCTTCTTCCCCCCTGCACCAGGGTATGCGGTGTATATATATTTGTGAAGTTTCGATGATAAAAAAAGTCCACAAAATAATAATTGCCAGATGATGCATCCTAATTATAAGGGGATAGAGAAAGTGGCTTTGAAGGGCATCCATGTAATGAAGGTGATGTTATTGGGGAGGTATTATTGCTATCTGGGAATATTAGGGAAAGATATAGGTAATTATACTAAGGAACTGGTGATTGAAGGGGTTTGGGAAGAAACTTTTGGTGACCTTTATTATCAGTATGGTCTGTTTTTTGCTAAGCTTGAAATTTCATTTTCACTTGTTTCTGGAAAAGGAAAAAAGTAGAGCCAATCTGGAGGTTACTTTAAGTTGACCTATATCTGGTGCAAGTGAAAAAGCTCACCCTCTTATGTTCAGACTAAACTATATCTGAAACCCTGTAAAAGAAAAGCAAATGAAATAATTAAAATTTCAATCAGACTAGAAACCTGAATGAACAACTCAAAAAACTAGAACCGGGTTAGTTTCTCAATATGGAACAATATATATATATATATATATAATGGTCAGACATAATGATATGTACTTCCAATTCATATTGTTCCAAAGCCAAAGAGCCAGCAATAGGTCTACAACCTTTATATTGATCCTTATATAATTTGTGGATGAAATTAAATATAGTGATTTTGCCTCCTCATTCATCTGATTTTTCCATCTTAATTCTGGTTAAGGGTTTGCCATCTTCTTTTATTTGACAACAATTCATTTACAAGGAAAATTTTATTAAAAAAAAAAAAAAGAAAGAAAATTGCTTGAAATTTTGAACATTGATATTGCAACTAAGCCCTGTGCCTTCATATTTATTCAAATTAGCCGTTAAATATCTTGATTATAAAAGATTGATGGAACTTGCTAAATGGCATCCCTTCAAGCTTTAATTTACGAAGGTGGCATTCTATAAAATTAAAATCTTAAATCAGGTCAGTGCTTATGAATGGTGGAGCTCAATTGGAGTTCAAATAGGGATGCTGTTAATGAAATTCTTCAATTTCTTACAACGAAAAGTTTATGGGCCAATTTAAGCAAAATCTAAATGTACTATGGCTTAATTTCCGGTAACTAAAATTCAGAGGCTTGATTGTACTATATGTTGGGTGGGGGGTGGGAGGTTTGGGTTGAAGGGAATAAATGAAAAGAAGTTTTCAACAGCCTATCTATTTTTTTGGCCTACTTCCAGAGAAGAAAACCCATGTATTAGCTTAGTGCACTTGAGGTTTTTACATTTATATTTACTCGTTAAGTGAAGTGAACTATGTATTTGTGCTAAATAGGTTCTATGTGCAAAATGCTTGCCTTTGTTCCAGGTGTTTGGATTGTTGCTTATAGTTTGAACGAGATTCATGAAGAAACTGCATGGCTTCAAGTTACCTCCAGGTTTTTTCTTTTAGTTACGGTATGGTATGTCGTTCTAGTAGTGTTTTTAACCTTGTACTTTCTTTCAGAAAATAATCTTTAGGCTTACATGTACTCGGTTATAAATGAAACAGACCAGCATTCTTGTCCTTGCTTTCTTTTCCATTTCAAGCTCACAACCTTTGCTCTCTCAAATTAGCTTGAGGAAAAGAGAGCCGGTAAGGTTCGAGACAATGGGTCAGGCTTTAAGCATACCTGACAGCGGTGTTCTGTTACAAACTGAACCAAGTCAAGCCATAGGTCCCAATGAACCTCTTGATAAGCTGCTCCGTAATAAAAGGTTTCGCAAGTCTTTCATGGCGTTTGCTGACAGGTTGTTGCTTCTCTTAAGTTGTCACATTTTCTCATAACAGTTTGCTGGAACTTCAAGTGTTTGCTTCATTGAATTGAATGCATTTTAGTGCAATAACAAAAATTTTATAACTATAACATTTATTGGTATAATTGCGGCCATAGATCTCCCAAATTCTCATGATCCCTTGTTTTGTCAGGAAATGTTACATGGATAAGACACATTTTTTCACTTAATTGCAGTTGTTTAGCTGGGGAATGTGTGCATTTCTATGAAGATGTCCATGAGCTTGACAAAATACCTGAGCATGATACGGTACGAAGGATCTACATTGCACGAGATATTATTGACACATACATAACTGCAGGTATCTTCTTCAACTGGATAATATAATTGGCAGCAGTTGGTGTTTATGACATTCAATCTGTAAACGATATGAGACTTCAAAATGTGTAAACTGGAATATTTGATATATTCTTTTCTTCTAGCATGCATTTTCTTCTCTTTTACCTTGGAGGTGAAGAAATGGAGTTTCATGCAATTGAGAGGAAACAATTAGTCATGTAACATTCTGATCAAGAATGATAAGCTTTTGAACGGTCAGAAATATGTGGCTAGATGTTCATGCTTTTGAGTTCGGGTTTGTCTATTTAGCCAACGACATACCCTATGCAGCTTGTGAACTAACCGTGAAAGACCTCTAACCTACCTGCTACATTTCTTGCAATTATATGCATAAATAACTCTCAGTATATCATCAAACGCCCAAAATTTTGAATGACCATTCTGAGTATGCATCTTGCTTGTCTCTTACTTTTCAATGCTATGAATCATCTTCTTTGGAACTTCACAGGGGCAAAAATGGAGGTGAATATATCTCACCGGTGTAGACAGGAAATCTTAGCAACCCCAAATTTAGCTCACCGGAATCTCTTTAAGAGTGCCCAAAATGAAGTTTTACAGTTAATGAAGATGGTATGTAAATTACTTGGGTTGATTTTGCAAATTGTGGAATAAATCATTTTAGATTCTTCCCTATAGCAATTTCTCAGTTTTGTTTTTCCCCCTTTTGTTGCTGTGATAGAATCTGGCAAAAGACTACTGGTTTTCGATATTCTTCCTTAAGTTTAAAGAGGAAGCAAGTATCATATCAAATGATCATGAGATGGAACAGGTATCAGGGTGGAACTTCTCCCCTAGGTTGAGTACTGTGCATGGCGCTGATGATCCCTTTCAGCAGGATCATCCTCCGAGGGGGCCATCCAATCACCTGGACGGTGAATCATAGCCGAGTTAATTTATGGCAAGGAATCTGGAATGACATTTTTCGGATGCAATTCACTGTACATTCTGTTACTGACGGCAAACATCATCGTTGTTCAGAATCCCCTCTCACTAAGCAGCGATGCCACAATTTGTGCCGAAACGTGTAGGCTAATAGCTGAACGAACATGACCTGTGTACATAAGTCATCCCATTTTTTTGCCTTAAAATTTACTGTCCTCCTGAGGGAAGATTAACTTATAGCAGGTTCCAGTTCTGTTAAGGTGCCATCGCCCCTCCTAGGCAATGTAGTCATCCTTCTGGTGGAAGGAGCGTCATTGTCGAACATCTAGTGCCAATGATGATCGTAATACAATTTGAAATGCAACTGGACGCACAGTATATGTATGGAGATTTAAGTTGAGACCTTTTTCTTTTTTTCAAATTCATCTTTTTAAGGTCTTAATTTTTGCATACGTCTATACCATGTTAGGCAACTTACATGAGAGTGGAAACGAGAAGTGTACTAATTCATGTTGATTCATAAATTGGCTTCTTCAAAGCTAAATGTATAAAGAATATATTGAAGTTATAGAGTAGGAATCTAATAGAGGTGTGTTAAGCTTAACTGAAATTGTCAATTTCAATTAAAATTAACAATTTAAGAATGAAATTGCAGTAAAATAAAAGAGGTAGATTAAGTTTGGATTTTTAACATGGAGGTCAATCCCTCCTACTCTTCATGATTATGCAATACTCCAACTGAGGATCTTACAACCAATTATCGAGGATGTCACAACCAATTTTATTAATCACCAAAATTTGGCTCTCGGAAGCCATATACATAGGACGTGTACTCACATAGATTACAAGTGTTGTGCTTTACAAAAATTGCAAATAAAAGTCGATGCTGGATTGTATTTTTTCTCTCTCAAACATTATGCAAATAAACAAGAGACAAATATTAATGATTATGAGAAGAATATATTAGTAAGTGCTCATAGTTGTTAAAATCACGAGTTTATGATACAATTTTACTTATGATTTTTGAAGATAAAATGGATATAAAATCATTTTCATACAAACTTTTTGATAAAATTATGAATTTTAATATATGATTTTACAAACTTATGATTTTATTGATTTTGTAAGTTTCTATATGATTTTACATACAAATAAATAGTGAAATCATAATTTTGATAATCATACAAGTGTTTATTCAAAACCTGTTCAAAGTTTTGTGTATGTAGGCTTAAAAATTAAATTTAACCATTCCTCCTTCCATTCCTTATCTAATACTATGTAGAATTAGAACAATAGCTAGTTTTTGTTTTCTTTTTCTTTCTTTGCTTTTTCTTTATGTGTCTGGCCACATGCATCCAAATATTTTGATGCCGAGAGCAAAATCTTGGAAAAATACAGAAGCATCTAGACTTGTTTAGCATCCAAATCTATTGAATCCATGTTCCATCCCTGTTCGGAAGCATTAGCTAATTTGTCTGGATCTATCTTTATGTAGTTACGGATGTAATCAAGATAGGTTTAGAGCGGGTTTCATAAAACTCTAACCCACTCTTTAAGGTTTGGTATTTTTCCAAACCTTTGAAAAATTTCATAGATTTTACACTCTATTATTGAAACTTGTCTATCTCTATAAGACCTTATAGGAGCTAATTTTTATAAGGTTAAGACGACCCTATAGGAGTAAGTATTCATAAAGTTCAGATTAGATGAATGAAGTGAAAAGGTTAAATTGGGATTAAACTTACTAATTTACAAACAAATCAAATTTAAAAACAAAATGTGTTGTATAGTATAAACCTAATGAAAAGTGTGCATGGTGTGCAAGTTGTGTAGGTTAAGAGCAAAAATTTTATTAACATATTATTTTTTACAAGATTAGGCTTTTCATCACACTTTTTTATAATTCCAAAATCCAACCCTAAACCTTATAGACTTTAAATTATATTCCAAAACTCTATGGAGTATTATCTAATAGGATTTTTATAAAATCGAATGGATTGAGTATCCTTTAATGGTCCATGCAATTGCATCTCAATTTGTAGCAAGGCATACATCACATTTTAAGTTTTCTATTTTGTTGCAATTGAGTACTTCTAGCAAACTTATATAGTTTGAAGTAAAAATAGGAAAAAAAAAAAAAAACCAAGATGAAATGTTTTGTCCCGTCAAATTATAAATTTAAAATTTGAGATTCGACAATTTCCCCTTTTATATAAGAACAAAACATTTCCCGGAAAATCTCCCCCTATGTGAAGTAGTTATCAATTTCATAAAATTCTTTTCCAAAAGCAAGATGGGACACTTGTTTTAAGGAGAGATTTTTCTCAACTTCTTTCAAGAACTTTTCTTTAGTGGAATTTGTAAGTTATAGAGGTCCTTTGAAAAGAATTTAAAAAAAAAACATGCATATGTGGCATCAACCAAAACCAGTTCATCCATTTAACCAAGCTTTAACAAATCTCTGTCGACAAAGAGAGCCTAGACTGAGCGTAAGCTTCGTGACAAGCATTTACATAAAGTAAGAACAAATTCAGCACAAACAAAATGAGGAAATTGGTTGAGGGTTTTATTTTTAAAACTGAAGATTTTCCAAAAAATAAAAAACCGTTTGGAGCTATTTGTAGATAGAATTGAATGCATCCTCGTGGAGACAAACGGTGTAACTGGAGAGAAACTCATTGAATCTGTCCTAGATGGGTGGGATGCATCTTTTACATAAAGGCAAAAAAAAAATAAAAAAATAAAAATGCAGGAACTAGGATATATTAAGTGGGATTTTTGGGAAAACATCCACTCAAGACATCTCAAGTGAGAGATAATACTTAATTTAAAGTTAACAAACAAGACACAAGTCAAACAAATCATTTTATCACAAAAGCACATGTTCTGTTTCTCAAAGATAATGTTTAACGTGTCATATTAGCATAAAAGTCCAACGACTGAACAGCATGTGACAAATTGCTTAATTGTTAACCAACACTTCAATTAAGTTTCAAAAGCACATTCAAATCATAAAAAATGTCAAGATATGAATAACAAGAATTCGTGAGGGAATAAGCGCTTCTCTCTCTTGCCGCTTAGAGAGAGAAAATCTTCTCACGTATTGAGAATATTCCTCACCACTTTTTGGTGACCCATTCCGTTGCATTCACGTCACTTTCTCCATTATCACACTTCTTACACGTACACTTTACATTCTATACAGATTAATACATCATTTTCATTATTCGTTTGTGATTTCTTCCTAGCTACTAGTATTAAATCTATGTCAACTAACTGAGTTCACTTGATTAAGTAAGAGTGAGTCCTTGCATCCACTCTCTGTGTATACCTATTTCTTTCATCTTATTGCTGCTTGTTTCTCCTGTGTCTTTGTCGTATGCATTTGATTTGGTTTCCTTCATCATTTCTTACGCTTTTCGGTCACTTTTGTTCATGCTATTGGCTCAGTAGTCTTGTATAGTCTCCATCAGTAGCCGTGACAAAGGAAAAGCTACGATCACATTCCAGAATGATTGTAGTAACTCTGAGGATGGTTTGATATTGGAGATTGATGGAAGTGGATCTAGTTCCGCAGAATTTCTTGCAGCTGGAAGGGTATTTGTTGAGAAAACTCTAAACAGATCGGTTGTGATGGTTATTTTAAGCAAAGCATGGGAGGAGTTTGGGGAGGTAATTTTTACTGTAGCGGGACCCAATCGCTTCTTAGTCTCTTTTGATTCCTTGGATATGTGGCGAAATGTTATACATAATGAACCTTGGTCAGTACAGGGACATATTTTCGTGTTAGAGTAACGGAGGTCGGACTGTAATATTGATGAGATAAAATTAGATTTAGCCATGTTTTGGGTCCAAGTTCATAAACCTGAACTTGATCAAATGAATATTGTTAATGCAAAGATCATTAGATCTGCTTTAGGGGAGTATGTTGATAGTGAACCCATTTTATTTGAAGGAAGAATCAGAAAAAATTCTTTGAGGGTTCAAATTAAAATTGATTTTAATAAACCCCTATAAAAAGATACGTGGATTAATTGAACTGTTACTTAGAGATATAAAATTTACTTCAAGTATGAGCTCTCGTTTGATTTTTGTTTTAAACATGGGAAACTTGGTCATATTTCAAGATTTTTCCCTAACAAAAACTTGTTGAAGGAAGTGTATGGACTAGATAGTAACCTAATTTCATCTAGCCAAACACTCACAAACACTTTACCATCTCCACCAAGTCTTAAGCTAAAACCCATCTTTCTACTCAATATTCAGCTAGAATACTTTTCTTACCAGAAACTTCAACACACAACCTACCAAAGATCCTTCATCCCCTTACATGGTGGAACTTCCTCCTAAAGCTAGTGACACCCTTGAAACTTGAAACTACATACCTTGTCCCTTTGCCTTTGACCAATCCTAATTTTGTGGTTCCTAAAGTAGTGGTGGAAGCCCTAAAAAATATGTCTCATAAAAGGGAAAGGAGCTGTTAATTAAGAGGCTGAAGGTGGAGGAAAATAAGTTCAAACTGGATAATGAGTGTATTTTTACTGTAGGAAGCAAGGAGATAATTTGCAGTAGTAATTAAAAAAAAAAAAAAACAAAGGAGGAAGTTGAGGGTGAATCTGATTAAGAAATTAGAAGAGGTGATGAAGGATGGCAATTTAATTAAGATCCCTGTACAAAAATATGAGAAAATTCTTATGGGTAGTGGTGGCTAGCCCACAACAACCACGAGGTTGTCATGAAGTTCCTGAGTTAGAATTGTAAAGGATTAGGTTTATCCTTGATAGTTGATAATTTATTTGGACTTGTGAATTAATACAATTCAAGAGTTGTTTTTCTTATGGAAACCAAAAATAAAAATAATTTTGTGGAAAGATTTAGAAGAAAATTAAAATATAGTGGCTACTTTTATGTTCCCCCCATTGGCATAGCTAAGGGGTTAGCTTTGTGGTGGCTAAAAGACTTTATAATTGATGTTATTTAAGTTAATAAAAAATTGGTTACTATTGTGCTGAAGTTAAAAGATGGGGAGATGACTAGAATGATAGCGTGGGCCTATTCACTAGCCTCTTCTGAAGGAAATGTAGAGCTTTAGAAGAACTTAAAGGAGTTAGAGAAGGGTATTTTCAGGGCCTTGGTTGTGCTCGGAGGATTTTAATGATATTCTTTATAATCATGAAAAAGTGATGGGTGCATGAAAAACAGAAAGCCATTAGAAGGTTTTAGAGCAATGATTTTTTATTGTAATCTAATAGATGTGGGGTTTGTGGGGGCAAAAATATACATGGCAAAATAAAAGATTTGAAGGTGACTGTTGAGGGAGAGGCTAGATAGGGTACTTGTTGATAGTTCTTGGATGTCCTGGTTTCCTAAGGGAGTGGTGACATACTTGCGTACGATTAGGTTGAACCATTCACCCATTTTATATGAGTCTAGTAATGGTGTAACAAGATAAGGAAAAAAGTTTATATTTGAAAATGTTTAGAGGGAAAATGAAGAGTGTCAACATGTTGTAGAAGGCTATTAAGGTTCTTTTAGGGGTGAAAATGATGTGAAAATAGCACTAAATAATCTGTACTTTTGTAGAGAGTAGCTGGTGAAATGGAGCAAATGTAATGTTCAAAATAATAAGACCTAGATTGATAAATTAACTAAGAAGTTGGGAGAGCTTTAAAAATTGAAAGTTGAGGAAAATTTGGAGGAAGAAATTATAATAAGAGATTTGGAAAAGTTGTGGAGGAAGGAGGAAGTTTAATGGCATCAAAGGTCCTCTATTAACTAGTTGAATTATGGGGATAAAAATAGTACTTTCTTACATAAAACTACCCTACAATGAAGAAAGAGAAATACAATACTAAAAATCAAGGATCATAGGGATTGTTGGTTAGAGGAGGAGGGTAACATTGCAAAGGTCTTTATAGAATATTTCTCCGATCTATTTCGTGAAGACTCTAACTGTGACATCTAGCAAGTTTTGGATTGGATTCAATTAGTCTTTACAAAAGAGGATAATGACATATTAAATATGGAGGTCTTGACGGAAGAGATAAAAGAGGTAGTTTCTTAGTTGGGTGCTTTAAAGACTCCTAGATTAGATGGATTTCCAAGGATTTTCTACCAATCATACTGGAATGTAACTGGAAGCACAATTGTCAAGGTTGTCCCTCATTTCTTTCAAACAGGTTTGTTCCCTTTGTCTTTAAACTCAACATATTTGGTCCTTATTCCTAAAGTTCCTAACCTACAATCGATCACTTAGTTTAGGTCTATTAGTCTTTATAACTTTTTGCATAAAATTATCTCTAAGATCTTAGCTAATAGGTTAAAATCTTTCCTAGAAAGGTTTGTTTTTGAAAATCAAAGTACATTCATCTCAGAAATGTTGATCCAAGATAACATACTAGTAGCTCATGGGATTTTTCATTATTTGAAAATTAAAAAAGAAGGAAAGATTTTAGTTGTGCTCTAAAGATATATATGAATAAGGTTTACGATTTTATGGAGTGGGACTTCTTGAAGGGGGTATTGCTCTAAATGAGAAATGGGTGAATTATATTATATTTTCTGTAACTACTATGCATTTTAATATTGTGGTGAATGGTAAAGTAATGGGTGATGTGAAGCCTTCAAGAGGTCTTAGCTAGTGGGATCTACTTTCTCTCTACCTATTCAATATGCTAGTAGATATGCTTTCTAAGAGACTTAATGAGCTTATAGAGTAAGGGCTGATAAGGGGAGTTAAGCTTATGAGAAACTACCTAATGATCACTCACTTACTGTTTGCTGATGATTCACTATTCTTTTTGGATGTTACAGATAAGAGTTTGATGACTTTAAAGGATATGTTGGATTCCTATTGCTAGGCTTCAGGGTAGAAAATCAATTATGATAAGTCTAGTTTATTCTTTAATAGGAATATCTCTCCTTTGATTCAGAGGGAAGTGGTTGAGTTTTTGTAGGTAAACATACTAGAGGACCTTGAGAACTATCTTAGGTTGCATACTTTATGGGGAAGATCAAAGACAAATTCTCTGAAGTTTGTTCATGATAAGATTGAGTCCAAGTTGCAAGGATGGAAAGAGAGTATATTGAGTTCAGCTAATAAGGAAACATTGATTAAAGCAGTCACATTTACGATATCGACCTATTTTATGGGATGTTTTTGTTTTCCCCTGAAGTGGTGAAACCAAATTAACTCTTTAATCACAAACTTTTGGTAAGGATAGCAGAATAATGAAGGTTACAGTAGGCTACATGGAAGAAACTTACCCTACCTAAGGAAAGAGGGGGGTTTAGGATTGAAGGACTTACATGTGTCTAATTTAGCTTCTTACAAGATTGGCTTGAAGACTATAGATACGTCTTGAAGCTTTATGGGCTAGGGTTTTTAAGGGAATCTACTTTCTAAACTTAGATTTTTGAAATGCTAGAAAAGAGGGTAGAACATCCTGGGGATGGTTGAATATATTAGAGGATAGGCCAATCCTACTTAAAGAGGGTTTTTGGTAAATAAATGATGGTAAAGTAGTATAAGTATGTGGAGACAAATGGTTACCTTCATTACACAATTTCAGTTTGCAATGCCCCAATATAGGTATGGATGAAAATATGACTGTTGACAAACTCATTTACCTTACAGAAAACATTTTGGTATCTAACTCAATTTTCTAGTGTTTTTTTGAAATTTGAGAAAAATGCTATTAAAGAAGTTGATCTACTTGTAAGAATTGAATTGGATAAGTTGATTTAGCCTTTTAGCAAGTCTAGTGAGTGTACAACAAAATCTATCTATTTCTTCATGGCAAAAAAAAGAACTAGGCAACGTTTAAGAGTCATATGGTACTTCGAATCTCATCCTTACCAAGGAATGGAAAAGGCTTTGGACTGTAGATCTTCTGCCGAAAATAAATAACTTTATGTGGAGGGTTTTTACAAAGTCTTTACCTATATATAACAATCTTGAGAAGAAGAAGGTGGTGATGAGTAGCCTTTGTCCTTTTTGCATAGATAAAGAAACAGTTGAGCACACATTGATTGGATGTCCATGGACACAATTAGTATGGTTTAGTACCTTTGGGTTCCACATAGATTGGCTATATGTAGGTTCTTTTTTAGATTGGATGTTAACTTCAATAGAAAAGGCAAAGTCTAAGAAAAGAAAATGCCAACTACTTATGAAAGATGATAACTTGTTCATCTTGGATGATTTGGAAGGAAACATGTGGTGTAATTTATGAAGGGAAGAAGGTAAATCCATTATGTGTTGTCAAGAAATTATCTTGGATGGTGTGTGAGTAGGAGGAGTTTAGAAGAAAAGAAGTTAGGGTTTGTAATTTAGGGCAAAAAAGCGATAGACCCCATAGTTGTTAGAAGAGACCAAACACTGGTACTATCAAGACTAATGTTGATGGTTCAATGGTCGAAGGGTACAAATCTAGACCACATGTAGGAGTAGTACGTAATTATGCAGGAAAAGTAGTAGAGGGCTTTTCAAAAATGATAAAGGCAAGGAATGGGGATATGGTGGAAGCTTGGTTGATAAAGGAGGGTCTTGAGCTGGCTAAGGATATGGGTTAGATAAAAATAATTGTTGAATCAGATTCTTATAACGTGGTTGAGGTGGTGAAAAGGAATATCTAGACTGTAGGTTGGGCCTCTCATTCCATTATTAAAGAGATTTGGTCTTTAGTCTCTTTATTCCCTAATGTTCAATTTACTCATATTTTTAAAAAGGTCAATTGTGTTGCTAATTGTATAGCCAAACATGTGAGGAAGCAAATGTATCCTAGTGATTGGTGGATAAAAATCCTCTATTTGCTCTCCTCAAGCTACCTAATTATGATATTTCTTTATCTTGTTCTGAAACTTCTTGTACTTTTATTAAGAATGGCTAATCAATGAAATGAGATTCACTTGTTGATTAAAAAAAAAAAAAAGAGTAGCAAGAATTCACATGAGCATACATATTATGGTAAAAAATAGTACAATTAAACCGTATATTAAGCAAATAGTATATTAGTAAACGAAGCACTACAGGAAAGTTGAAAACCAAAGTATACAAGTTTCTTAGACCTCATATCATATTGAAAGTTGATAATTCATTCAAGAATGAATTATTTGTGAAATTCACTGCCTTGATTCATTAGAGACATCTATAGGCATTGAACAGATGGCTCAAACATCAAGTCATGACTCGATTGCACTCTTGATTGGCTTTCTGGCTGAACATCTAAACAACTGCATTAGATAATGGCCTTAGATGGACACTTGGAGGCCCAATTTCAATTGACTCTATTTGTTGATTAGTTACTAATGAGAGTGGAGGAAAAATGTTGATAAACCTTCTTAGCATAAGCCTATAAGATTAGGACTCATTAGTCCATCCAAAGCTTTTAGATAGAAGACTAGCAGGAACAGATGTACTGGATATGGCAATTGCTGTATGCACTATGAAATCCATCGTGTACTCCATACTCATTAGATATGAAGGAGATTTTATGATGATGATCCATTTGCCATAGTTAGCTACATCTTCTTCCTATAAGTAGCACATGCATGCTTTAAGGTAAGAGGTCAAAATCCTAATACCCTATCATCACTATGTTTTTGCCATATCTCCTTTCTCTTTCTTACTTCATGCTAATGTTAACTTAAGCATCGGTATGTCAAAAGCATCTTTAATGCTCATAGCACACATGTTCTCTTTTATAAGCCGTTCAACTCTTTATATAAGTACTCCTCAAGTCAAGGCCTATACTAGGAGAAAAATGTTAGCAATAGTGATAAACTCCCTTGGAGTAGAAGCCGACCTAAAGGAGCCATGTCTTCCCCAACCCAAAAACGAAAAAAATACTTTCAATGACAGGTTGGTTACGAAATATGAACTTAGTCTGTAATTTTTTCTTCGTAGTGCCCTAATGCTTTTATCTAGCCTGATAAACATGCCTAGGCTTAGTTTTGGGAAAAGTGACCAAATTTAACGTCGAATTCTTAGCTTGGAAATCCCACTAGCAAGTATTAGATCACTGGTATTAATTGTTGTTGGCAACTGTACATTGCCAAACTTATTGCTATATTGGAAATTGATATTAATTACTCTTAAGATTAACTTTCTAAAAATTCATCATCTAATTTGGCAATAAATTGACTAAAGCAATTAAAAGTATATGAATTAAGTATTTTTCTTTTCTAAAGCAAGAAACATAAGGAAAAAAAAATCAAAATATGAAATAAAAAATAATTCTAACAAGTACTCTATCTAATTATTAATAGTAGTTTTTTTTTTCTTTTTAAGGCAGATATCATTAATAGTAGTTGTAAATATTTATTTCACATATGTTTTCAATAGAGAAAAGGCAAATTATTAGTATAAGGTAAAAGAAAATAGATTGTCATACTAATAGTACTTATCAACACTTGTTATAGATAGTATTATTGTAGGATAACAATAATAATAAAAAAACAAATTTCTTGTTTTACTAATAAAACGAAAGTTTTTTGATGTTTGAATACATTCAAATATGACTTGAAAAGTAGAACTTTTCATATTTATAACTTATTTTAGATATATCAATCATTACTTTATCTAATTTGCGATAAAAAAGAAAATCTTTTTTATTGATTTGCTGTATTCTTTTTCTTTTCTAATGGAAAGTAATCAATTATAAATACTACTATTATACCATTCATATGTATAAAAGCATCTTCTAAATTTAAGAAGCACAATCAAATATTATAAGTTTTCTATATTTGAATGCATAACCATTGTTATCACATGCATGCAAACGTTACCATTACTATAACTGCTTTGATTCACAAGATTTTAATTGGGTTAGAAATCTTTACTATATGTAGTATATTGTGCCTTTTTTTACTTGTGATTGTTCTTTTTATTGTATGACTTATTTTAAGTTATAATTATTGTTATATTATGTTGTTTCTTTTTTTTTATTCTTGGGTGCTTTCTTTATCTTAGTCTTTTTAATTTATTTTTTCATGATTTTTTGCATGTATTTTTTTTTCACATACCAATTATTTAAAAACACTATAAATAATAAATAATTTGTAATTTATGTAATCGAATATCTTCTATGCTATATATAATAATAATATTATATAGACACCAATTATATTTTATATAAATTAATCTATATAGTAAGCTATGTTATAAACTATAGCTTAAGTTAAGTTATATATGTATAATATATATAATTTTGTAATATGTGACTCCTATAAATATACATAACATGTATTCTACATTGTATCATATATTATAATTAAAAAATTTGATAAATGAAGGTATCATGTCATATCCATTTTTTAACTTTGAAAATAATTATTTTCTAGTCATATATTTTCTTAAATATAAATGGGAGAAATAAGATTGAATTTATTTATCCATCATAGGTGAATTTTATGATAGAAAAGAGTTATGTAATAAACTAAGATGATTTTTTAAAATATATATTTGGCATTTTAAGGTTGTATTTTTTTTTTCTTTTGTATAATATACCATGTTGGTAATTTTTATAATATTGGTTTTAAGCCCCCTAACCCTTGTAACTGCATCTAGGTTTAGCTAAAATCCATATAATAAAATCCAATTATATTTGCACAATCTAAATGCTATGATCCATAGAAGGAAGAGATCACAACCTTATAGCTGAATCACATAATCATGTTAGTTTAGTTTTGTAGATTTTATTTCTCTATATCAAAATCAATCTCCTTTTGGTTGCTTAATTTAGCAAAAGACCCACTAAAGCCTCATACTTAGTTCAAGCTTTCAATGGACAAGACTTGGTATTCTCTAGTTGTTTTTATTACTACATATACATTAGGTATACTTATATGCAATTGTTTGAGCTATTAAAAAAGAATACTAGAGTAAATTAGCTTACTTATGCTATTTTATCCTAACAGTGTAAAGTAATCAAACCTATATCATATACTTAATTTAAGTTGATATTTAGTTTTTGTATATTGCATTTGTTATTATTTTTATGTTTCTTTACTGAATTTCATTATATTTGAATAGTCAATGATTTATATTTAAAAATAATAAATGACTATTTTCATTTTAAATATCATGATTTCGATTATATATGGTCATCTATCATATTAAATGGAAAGTACCTATTATGATCCAAGTATATAGTACTAGTATAAATATAAATAATCAATAGATAATTATATAATTTTACAGAAATTGATACTTTTTAATAAATCATAGTAGTAATTTTAATATTTGTAATAGTTGTTTTAGTAGCTATAGTGGTTAATTACTTACAACAAACTAGCAGATTGAGATAAGTTTTTATAAATAAGGTAATGTCAATGAGAGTAAAAAGATAAGTTTCAATCTAGAAAAGTAGTTTTGTACCCTTTGGAAAATGGCTCCCTTGAAACAATGAAAATCAAATTCCATTTTTATTACATTCATTTTTTTCATCTTTGCATTGATTCATTAATGCCACACTTTATACCAATATTTATACTATTAGAATAAGAATTCCAGGTGTTAACATTTAGTGATCTCATTGCCATGACAAACTTTACTCAAGTTTTGGTGTTAGAGGAAAAGATCGATTCCTTATTGAATAATCAACAACTACTACAACATGATTTGAATAAATAGTTTGAGATATTGGTGCAATAACTTTTTAAGTTGTAAAATATAATAGTAGAGAAACAATTGAATAAGAGTATTATTGCCATGGACTCAACACTAAGGTTCAATATTCTAACTTGTGTTCAAGAAGAGAAAGAAATGCATGAAGATAAAGTGATGGGAGAAAAAGAGTATGTAGAAACATATCAAGAGGAGCGATTACAGGAAATTTAATGTAAGGACAATCAAGAAGATTCTTCCTAGATCACTTAAAAGTTGGTTAAGGATGATTTTATAATCCAAAAGCCAACTAAGATTCATTTTTTATCTTATGCATGTCACATAAAGAAAGCTAAGAGAATGGGTCATTACTCTAGTTATGGTATGCGCCATTGTAAAAATGAGGCTAAATTTCCTAAAAAGGTTATTTGGATACGGAGAATGCATGTTCCAAGGCACTTGCTTTGCAAGTATAAGGAATTCAAGAAGATCTTTCCAGCTATGAAAGCTAAAAGTGTTGTTATGGTTATACCCATACTAAGGAGTCCGGTATATGGCTTAGATAAAGCATTTCATTTATCTTTTGATGAAGTTAGTGTAATTTTTGGTTTAGCTTGGATTAAACGGATTTCATAGCCGTAGCATACAAGGCCTCCAAATGAAAATAAAGTCTCTTTCTATTTCAACCTTGAGGACAAGATTTTTTTGAAGATGTGGGGAAATTATTGTGATCCAAGTATATAGCACTAGTATAGATGTAAATAATTAATAGATAATTTTACAATTTTACATAAGTTGGTACTTTTTACTGAATAATAATAGTAGTTTTAATATTTGTAATAGCTGTTTTAGTAGTTGTGTTGGAAGGAAAAGTTAGTTACTTACAACAGATTAGTAGATTAAAATGTATTTTGATAAATAGGGTAATGTCAATGAAAATAAGGAGACAAGTTTCAATCTAAAAAATTGGTCTTATACTCTTTGGAGAATGGTTCTCTTGAAATAATCAAAATCAAATTTTATTTTTATTTTCATTACATTCATTCTTTCATCTTTTCATTGATTCATTAGTAACCAATATCTACACCATTAGAATAGGAATTACGGGTACTAATAGTACCATTTTAACTGTCTATAACTAATAAATATTTTTTCATGATAGTTAAGAAAAAAAAAAAAATTCAACCCCATCTCATAACCAATTTCCAATATCACTTAAACCATTTTCCTTACAACCATTTTCTTCTACCACTTAAACCATTTTCCTGACATACAAATTAAACACAATATACATCCATAAAAGACACATCCTGTTATTCTTATTCATGTAGCCATATTTTCAACTCACGTCTACCTATAAATTAAAACTTACTATACATCCATAATAAAGAATACATTCTATTATGCATCTATATTTTCAACTTACTGTGTACTATTCATATATCATGGATATTATTTGCTATTTGTGTAAATAATGTTGCACTGATCATTTATCATGGATATTATTTGCTATTCTTTTATTTTTTATTTTTTCCTTCTTTCTTTTCATAGATTTCCTTAGTTTTTTTTTTTTAAAGTTACTTAATTTAATTCTTTATACACGTAGTGTGGGTGCACCAGCTACTTGAACTGCGCATACTTTTCAATTTTCCACTTCAAATTTGAAATTGTTGAATTTTATAGTTAATTGAAATTATACCTAAAGTTTGAATTTGTTAAATGTTGTACTTAATTGAAAATTTACCACCTTTATAACATGATATATTCATTGGTTAAAGAGAATAAGTTAGAGATAATTAGGTATGTTTAGTAAGTAAAAGTTCAATTAGTTATGATACTTAATAACTTTAAATTTTATGTTTGAATTTTTTTTCTTCCAAATTTGAAATTTGAAAAACTTCCTAAGTATCTAGTGGTAATGTTGACATTATTCATATCTAAAATGAAAAAAAAAAAGTGAAAAGAGAAAAATTTACAAGCTTTATAGATCACTGAAACTAATATAATTTGTAGAATATAAGTTTTAAGATGGTTTCAGTGAACTTGCACTTATAAGATATGATACAAGATAAGGATCTTATACTACCTTAAACCCTTTCATCTCTTATCTGTTTGGTGGATCATAGTTAAATTTATATAATTACATATTTATGAGAAATTGCATAATAGTATTGTTGCTATGATATTACATTTTCCTTATTATTATTATTATTATCATTTGATAATTAATCAGATATATGATACAATTAAATAGAATTTACAGTATTTTTGTAGTTATAGGAATTAGAGATTTTAATAAGCTCAGCCCATAACTTCCCTTATCCTTGGTAGAGAAATGCGGTTACACTCAAAAGTCACTCTAACTTTCTCTATCCTCTCTTCTCTTGATCCTTTTATTACTCTCACTACGCTCTCTCTCTTAGGGTTTGCTAGCAAAGTACTATACAAAACCCTAATTTCTCACAGCTTTCTCATATTTGTTTTAATGTTTCTTTATTTCTAGCTAATCAAATATTCTACTGATTTATAGCTAATAACCTGATCTGTTTTGTGTGTGCAAGGGACAATGGTGATTTGAGTTCACCAGACACCAGAAGGTGGAAGAGGTACGAAAGATGGTTCAATAATAGATTCTCATAAGGGTTTTTCGATACCTTCTCCTTTTCTTTACTATCCTTATATACTTGTTACATATTTGTTGTAATTAGTTATTTTTGTTTGTTTACTTTGTTACAATACCAAATCTTAGTTAGATCTACTATGATTCTAATAGTAAAGTACTCTGTTACATGCTAAAATCATTTAGCCATCTTGATTGTTTAACTATCTGCCCTTTTGTTGTAGCAATTTCCCTTATCCTTTGAAAAGTGACCTTGTCTCCAAGGTCATATGTCAGATAGATTTGTTGAAATACATCCAAATCTTCCGATAAAGTGTCTTTTGGAAGTAGACCCTTCCATTGAACCAAAATCTAAGGCACCCATTAACCTCATTTCTATATGTGTCTAGATCTTAAAGTCGATAGTAGCTCAAGAACTAGATGTCCTTGTGACACAGTTGGAGGGAGAGCCAATGAGGGAATGTTAGAACCTTTAGCCGCTTTCAAGAGTGAAACATGAAAGACATTATGTATCTTGGCTGTATCTAGAAGAGCTAGCTCATAAGCACAAAGTCTTATCTTCTTAATAATTTGAAAAGGCCCATAGTACTTCTAAGAAAGCTTGTAAAACCCTTGAGTAAGAGAAATTTTCTTATAAGATTGAAGCCTGACATAAACCATGTTTCCTATTTGGAAAGAAACATCAATCTGATGTTGATCAGCATAAGTCTTCATACGCTGTTGAGCTTTAAGCAAATTATCCTTTAGTAAATGAAGGACTTCATTCTGATCTAGTAATGCTTGCTTTATTGCTTCCACTTTAGTAGTGCCTTTTATATATATAGGAATTCTAAGAGCTTTCCTTCCATATACCACTTCAAATGGTGTAACTGAGGCACCTTGATGAAAAGAAGAGTTGTAGGCAAATTCTAGCCATGGTAAAAAACGAACCTAATCTTAAGGATGCTACATCACATATATCCTTGCAAGTACTGCTAAATCACTCGATTAATTACCTCAATCTGTCTATTGGATTGAGGATGATAAGTAGTAATAAAAGATAAACTTGTGCCACTCAATTGAAATAATTCCTTCCAAAATTAACTAAGAAAGATGGGGTCTTGATTAGAAACCACCGATCTAGGGAACCCGTGTAGCTTGACAATTATATGAAGGAACAATGAAGTTACTTTAGAAGTAGTGAAATTGGTCTCCAAGGCATCAAGATGGCAATACTTAGAGAGTTGGTCCACCACTACTAAACTAACTGAATATCCTTGTGACTTAGGTAATGAAGTCAAGAAATCTATGGAAATGTCCTCCCATATTTGTTCAGCTACAGGTAAAGGGGATAATAATCCCTGTAGACTCTTGGTACTATATTTGATTTGCTAGCATACAATATAAGTTTGGACATAAGCTTTAATGTTAGATATCATTCCCTCCCAATATAATTCATAAGCTAGATGTTTATATGTCTTGAGTACCCTAAAATAGCCTACTGCTAGTATAACATGGTGCTCAAATGGAAGCTTTGGAATAAGCTTTGAAGTAGACGCAAAAAAACACTTTGTCCTTGAAGAGTAAAATCTTATTCTTCCATTACAATCTTTTCCTACTTTACAAATTAGTAATTACTTACTGAAAAGCAGGTAAATGATTCTTTTAGCAAATGAAAATGAGGAAAAGAATAAGCTATGTAAGCTATATCATGGTGCCTTAAGAGGGAATCGGCTACTTTGTTATCTTAGCCCAACTTGTAAATGATAGTGTAGTCATAGCTAATCAATTTAGCTAAATATTTATGCTGCTCTAGAGTTTGAATAACTTGATTTAGGAGTTCCTTTAAACTATAGTGGTTTATTTTCACAATGAAACGCAACCTTAGCAAATATTGTCTCCACTTCCTTATGGCTTCAACCATAGCATGCAACTCTCTAATGTAGGCCAAAGCTTTCGTTAGATGAGAAGGCATCTTCTTATTGAAATATGCAATAGGGTGATTTTCTTGTAATAAAATAGCCCCTATACCAATAGATGATGCATCCATCTCCACTATAAACTCCTTAGAAAAATCAAGTAAAGTAAGAATTGGAGCAGAAATTAATGATTGTTTCAACATCTCAAAAGCGTCCTTAGCTTAATGAGTTTGCTTAAAATTATCTCATTGCAACATATCTGTCATGCCTCGAAGTAGTAAAATCATAACAGTCCCGTCATGTAAACTATTCTAGAATAGAAGCTAACCTTATAGTCATTGTTTTAGACTTGATTTATATAAGGCGTCCACGACTAACTCGCTTTGAAATAAATAGTTTATTATTTAAACATGTTAATTTACTTATAAAATTATGAAAAATACATATTTACACTAAATTTTTTTGAGTATTTTTACAATATTTAGTAGTTTAATCATAATCTATCTAAGTAATATATAAATTGATATTAAAAGCTTTTAAAGATAAAATTCAAACTTGAAGGTATATTTGATCCTTAGTTTTATATCCTCGCTCTCTAGGATCCAGTAGATGTTAGCTTTAAGGTAGTTATATAGTCGCTTCTTAGCTAGCATCTGCAACAACATCTATAGGAATATAAGCAATCAATAGCTCAATAAATTGGGACGGAGACTTAAAACTATACATCAAATATAGATAGGGTTATTAACCAAATTAATTAGATGTAATGTATGATCAAGCAAATGCCATAACACAATATTGTTTGGTCCGTCGTGAGATTAAAGAAATTACACTCACTCTAATTTGGGTTGAGAAGTTTTTATTTAATGTAACAGCTCATGACCAAACCTAAGCTTATGTAATAAAGATACTGCTACTCCTACAACTACCTTTGAACCATTGACTTCACTCTTACCACAACCTCCTCGTCTATCACTTAATTCGACTAAGGATGAAGAAGGAATCTATTATGCTATCTAGCGCTATCATTTTCGAAGAGGTTGATATTTGGTCGGAGAACTCTAATGCTTCTCCTAATAGGTTGCTATGTAGGTCCGATTTATATTTACAAGATATATATTTAGTTAGATTGGTAAGGTGTTCAATCATTTCAAACAAATTACATAAATATAAACTAGAACAGCAAATTAAAATCATATCATCAAACTCAGAAACAAGCACATATAGGCACGTGTATAGTCAACTGTCCAGCAAATACAACTAAGTATAATTTCAAGCCTCGAGTGCTACAAATTAGTACTCCGAAATATAGTAATATATTAATCTCAACTTACCTGGAATTCTCGCTTGCTCACTCAAGATATAACTCACACAGGCATCACTGATAATTCTTATAATACAAATGTTGTTTCAGTTTCCACAAAACTGCTATAGATTGGTTTTATCTTATAACGCTTATTATTATCTTTAGTTAGGGTTTTAGTATATCTATTTATTTATGTTTTTAAGTCTCTTACAGTTATTCCTAATTTAGGTTGGGTTTTGATTCCGTTTTTGAATTAACTTCTAAATTAGGTTCTCATTTAGTTTCTAATTACAAGTTTTCTACAAGAACCCTATGAACTCATTTCGAACCATTATGTGATATTAATCACATTATACTTAAGTATCCTAAATTTAGTATTTTGATTCCTATGGTACACTATATTCCTAATTTAATTATCGGATTAACCTACGATGTGAGAAAAATTTATATTTTTCATATAATTATCTAAAATTATATTTTATATTATTGTCATTATCTTATTATCAATTTTAATATAATATTTTTCTACTAATTAATTTCTTATACTTATATGTATATAATATACATATTTAATATTCCTATCACTTCAAATGTCATCCTTCAACATTAATTGACATCTAAAAATATTTAATTTCATCCCAAAGTACAATTTATACCTAATTTACCCTAAATCAAAATATTGACTTATTTATACTCTCTTACCCTTTATTTATCTCATACTACATACTTCTAGTACTCTAAATACTACAAATTTCATACTACATCAGTAATTAACATTCTAAAGCGCTTAATTACATACTAAATCATAATTTTTATCAAATTAACATTAAATTACACAATTACGCCTAAATATTGCCTTTTATGCAAGATTTTAGGGCCTAAAAAATAATTGAAAATTAAAAAATTTAAATTTAAGAAAAAATCTTCATAGCATTGTAATATTTCTCTTAAATAGTTTATACAAATATTTTGGAGTCAAAACTACATCTTTAAAGTTATTTATTTCAATATTGAAAACTAGCTTGGATTTAGTCATTTCTTAAGAACGGTATATCATGAGCATTAATTTTATCAAATTGATAATTTTTCCTAAATTTACATACAAAAATATTTGAGAATACTAAATTTCATAATTTTCCATAGCTATTCTTTATTTTTAATAAATTAACAAAAATCAAGGAGGGGATAACTCATTGGCATCACCATCTCTGGCCATTGCCGGCTACCATGGCCTTGTCGATTGGCTTGGGTGTTGCCACCACTGTCTGGTGGTGGTGGTCGTCCATTCTTAGGTGCTCGTTGAGTGTGGGTTCACCTTACAATCCCTGTTAGTATACTAATTTTGTAATTTTTTATAAAAATACTCTCTCATCTCTTCCTGATTTCTCTCTAATTTTCCTAAACTCTTAACATGTCCAAATGAATTCTACAAGAAGCTTTCTAAATTTATAGAGTTGGTTTAGGGTTTCCTTTAATTTTCCACTTGACAAGTGCCCATTATCTCTTCCATTTTTACTTTCTAGTTATCTTAATTTAATTGGTTGCTTTTATTTCTTTAATTCTAATCTCTCATGACTCACTTTTAGACATTTTTCTAATTTTCTTTAATTATTTAGTATATTTCGGGCATTTAAAGTAATTTTACGTATTTGTACCTACACATAAATACATATATAGTATAAATAAATACTCATAAATATTATTTAAATTATTTTATAATTTTTATTGTGCATATAATTTATCTTTATCAATTTGTTAATTATCAAAACTCGTTTTACGTATTTTTGATAAATAACGAATAATATACATATAATTTAATATTATAATAATTAATTATTTTATTATTTATTTTCTTAAATCTAAACTCATGGGATTATTTTTACTAATATTTCTAATTTCGTTGTAAAATTTGGGTTTGATTGAATAATTTACTCGATTACCCTAAACTTTATGGGTGGAACTATGAATACTAAGTTGTAGAGCTTACAATATCTATTAGTGGAAAAGCAATGACAGCATACTCTCTAATAAACTTTCTATAATCGCCAAAAAGTCTCGAGAAAACCTTCAGCTGTTTTAAATTTTATGGTAATGGTCACTCATTAGCAGCTTTCACCTTAGTATGATTCGGTTGCACCCCTTTCTTAGATACGACATGCCCCAAATAATCTATAGTAGTTTGACCAAAACCATACTTGCTTTTCTTTAGAAACATGTGATTATCTGTAAGCCCTAAAGCCAAGCCAAGCCAATCCAAGTAACCATAGGTTTGAGCTTAAAACTCAAGGTTTAGGGCGATCGGCTAAAGGATCCGATCAAACCCAAATTATAAACTATTTAGCGAAATACTAGTAAAAATGACCCTGTAAACTTAAATTTAAGAAAATAAGAAATAAAATAGGAGACTATAAAAATTTCAAATTTTAAGCATAATAATTGTTAATTATCGAAAAGGCGAAAAGTGTAATATAATAACTAATAAATTACTGGAGATAGATTATATGTATACTAAAAATTTTAGAATGACCAAAATAATATTTAGGAATGTTCACGTGTGCCCCACATGTATTTACGTGTAGATAAAAATACGCGTAATTACCTAAATTAACCAAAAACTAAGCAAATAATTAAAGAAAAATACAAAATAATAATAGAAAAATAAAAAAAAATCAGAAGAGGATAAGCTGCAACAAGATCAGGTCGTAGTCAGGAAGAAAAAAAATAACCAATAAGAATTGGACAAACAAAAAACCAAAAATCAAGGAAATGGGGCAAAATCCCATCAAATTAATACACATTAATTACTAAAATTGTCTATAAATAAGGAAAAAATTTCCATAAGTCATTTGGCCAGTTTGAGATCTGAGAAAAATCGAAACACTGAAAAAATTGAGAGAAAATCCAGAAAAAAAAAAAGAAAACTGTGCAGATTAGCAAAGTGAACTAAAACCACCACCTACCACCACCTGGGACCGAACCACCACCACCACCCTATACTAGAACCACCGCCTGGACTGGCCGACAGCTTTGGACCGGGTTTGGACGGTCAGAAAGCTTTGAACCGATTAGTCATTTATTCATCCCGATTTTTGTATAATTTTGTAAAATTAGTTATTTTGCCCAGAAAATTATGAAACTTGTTATTCTGAGGTTTTATTGTATGTAGATTTAGGGAAAAATATTGATTTAGTTTAATTATGTCTAGAAATATAGGGTCCTTAACAAATTGTTCAAAACCGAGCATGATTAAACCGGAAAATAAATAGGCTTAGGGATGTAATTTGGGGCTCAAAATTTTTCTGTAGGATGCTCATATGATGTAGAACAGTGCTATGAAGCCATTTTTTTAAAATTAATTTTTGAAATTTTTAAGTTAATTTTTAGCCCTAAAATGATGGTAAAATTAGGTGATTTAGGGTTAATTAGGTGATTAGGATGTTAATTACTGATCAGGATATTAATTATATGTTTAGGGAAGTTAATCTCTGTAGTGGAACCCTAATCCTAGCCTTTGGGTACTAAGTATAGTTAATTAGGGAAATTAGGTAAGTAATATAATAAATTAGTAATATGTGAAAGTGTAAATTAATAAATCTAAAAAAAATAAGGTTATTTAGATAAAAATATAATAGAAATAAAAAAAATAATAAATCTGTAATAGTATTTAATTTTAAGTAAATATCTCAAAATGTAAGATTTTTACACATCGGGAATAAATCCGATATCTCAATTAGGGTTAGTGTGTACCGAATAGCTTAGAATACCAAAATTATGAATCAATAGGATATTTGAATACCCGAGCGTAATGTGATTAATGTCACATTGGGATTCGAGCCTAATTAAGATTTAGGAATTAAAACTAGAATCTAGTTTAGGAGCCGAACCCCGAAATAGAATACAACGAATCATTAATACGTTATAGGTATACATGAGGAAAATGAGTTATATTATGAATTAGAATAAGAATTCATAAAATATAAGTACTAAAAGGACCTATTTGTATTATAGGACACCCGGAAACAAATCAGCTCGCGATTAAAGGATCGAGCGATCGAGCAAATTCAAGTAAGTTGGGTTATTGCTTATTGTAAAAGAGTACTAGTTTTGTAGTACTCGGAGACTTAGGCTTGTATATGCTTGTGATTGTAAGTAGTTTGCGCATGTGTTTGATGTATCTGAATTCGTGCTGTGAATAATTTTGTGACTGATTTAATTGGTATGAACTTGTTTGAACACCTTAACTGGAATTTAATCTTAGTCGACTCTAATAACCGAAAATGTCATGCATTGCAACCCGTTAGGGGATCATAGGACTCTCTAACCAAATACCAACCCCTTCGAAAGGGATAGCGTAGGATTGCAAAATGGTCTCTTCTTCATCTTCAGTTGAACTAAGTAACAGGAGAGGAGGTTGCGGCGGGGGTGAAGTCAATGGTTCGAAGGTAGTCGCGGGAGGAGCGAGGTCTCCATTGCACAAGCCTGGGTTTGGTTGTAAGCTGCTGCATAACATGGAACTCCTCAACCCGGATTGGAGCGGGTGAAATTTCTCTGATTTTACAACGGACCGGACTACGTTGTGTGATGACACTTGATTTTTGCATTGCATGAAAATAATTGTTTGATAACCCTGTTTATACTTGTATGCATTCATGAGTCTCCAATTCAACTTACTGAGCTGTAGTTGCTCATACCCTTATAGATCCTTTTGTAGGTTCTGATTTGTGAACACTTCAAGTACTATGCCGCCCTACAATTATCCAGAGGTTAGTCCGTTTGAAGCCAGGGGTGTGAGGATCAAGTTACTTAATATAATGTGTGACTAGAATGACCATGTAATTAGGAATGAAAGACTAATAGTTATTATGTAATCTAGTGAACTGTCATGTTTGTGTAAAACTTCCTAGGAAGCTCTGTGGAGACTTATATATATATATAATTATAAATGTTTATTAGAAATTATGATATTTATCATGATTGTAGTATAATTATTAATCGAACTGTTTACTTCAAAGCGAGGAGTCATCGATGTCTTGTGTAGATTATGTCTATGGTAGGCACTGTGAGGCCAGTTACTATCATAGAATGGTTTACACGGCGGGACTGTTGTGACTCTGCAACTTCGGAGCGTAACATTATCAGCTAATATTTGTCGCACCACAGTCAAATGTGCTACATGTTGGTCAAATGACTTACTATAAACTAATATATTATTGAAAGACACAATGACAAACTTTCTCAAATAAGATTGAAAAATCCTATTCATAATAGCTTGAAAAGTAGCAGGGGCATTACTCAATCTAAAGGGCATGACTAAAAACTCATAATGCCCTTCATGAGTATGAAAAGTAATCTTCTCCATATTACTATGTGCATTAGAATTTGATGATACCCTGCCTTTAAATCTAATTTTGAAGAAATAGAGGCACCATGCAACTCATTGAGTAATTCATTAATAGTAAGGATAGGAAACTCATCTTTAACAGTGGCGTGATTTAAAGTTTGATAATCTACGCAAAAACGCTAAGTATCATCCTTCTTCTTGACCAATAGCATTAGAGAAGAATATGGACTTATATTATACTAAAAAACTCCTTGCTTTAACATATCAGCAAAGTGAAGTTATCGATAAGGCTTGACGTTGATGAGTTTATTGTTCTTGAGATGAATTCAATGTTGGATTTCACTTAAAGGAGGCAATGATGAAGGTGCCTTAAAGATAAGACTAAATTTGCCCTATATGTGTTCAAGAGCCGTATTATAGGTGGATTAATTTGAACTAGAATTCACCATATGAGCCTTTAACTGAAAACAAGATGCAATAGCATCTGTTCTAAGCAAAAGCTTCAATTGACTTGAAAAAATAGGAGAATTCTCAAGGACATAATCACCATTCAATGTGATAGGATAACTATTTTTCCAAAATTGTAAAGACAACTTAGAATAATCAATGGTAATAAGACCTGACCATTGTAGCCATTGAACCCTCAAGACCAAATCCGCACTTTGAATAGGTAAGACATAGAAAGTTCAACAAATTCCACTCCCTAAATAAGCAAGAAAACATCTAGACAATGTCTTTTATAGATCAATTTCTGACCATTACCGGTCATCACTTGGAACTTGGGAGATGATTCAATAGTTAAACCCAGATGCTTTACGATTCTTTGTTGTACAAAATTGTGTGTACTGCCAAAATTAACTAATATATGAACCTATTGTTTGTTAAGAAGTCTTGAAAATTTCAAAGTTTTACGTACCATATCACTCGAAAGAGCGTGATAATTGATGGAAAGGGACTCTTGTCCATATGTAAGTTCTTAATCTGCAACTCCAACCTGATCTTCTTAGAAAACCTTAGAGTCTTCCTCATCTTCTTATACTAACAAATAGAAACTTAGCTTTACACTTATGTTCTCTATGATACTTTTTATCACAATTGTAGCATAAGCCTTTATCATGTCTTGCTTATAATTCATCTTAAGTCATTCGTTTAACGGGTAAGGTTGTTTTAAGTATACGCAACAAAGGAGGTTGAGAAGAAAGGGAAGGTAAGGAGGAAGATGATGTGGGAGAATGAAAAGAAGGTTTTGAAAATTGCAAAGCAACAGATTTGGAATTAGGAAAAAATGGTTTCTTAAAGAAGTTTGGTCAGAAAGTTTACCCTCAAGCATTTTAGCAAGAGAAATAGCTTGAATTAGTAACTTAGGCTTAGCTAACATGACATCCTTACGAATACTTATCTTCAATCTAGATATAAAGCAACTAATGATAAAACTATCAGATAAGCCGGTTACCCTATTCAGTAAAGCCTTGAAATGGGATTAGTACTCATTTACCGAACTTTATTGAGTAAGCTTAGCTAACAGCCCATAAACATCCTCAAACTCGGATGGACCAAATCGTCCCTCCAACTCTTTCATGAATCGTTGCCATGAACTAAGTTGGTGATTATGGTGCATCTACTAATACCATCTTAATTCTCTGTCTTTCATTGCAAAAGAAGCTATTGTGAGCCTTTATTCATCAAGAATTTTATGAAAATCAAGGAACCGATTAGCTTTGAAGATCCAATCAATTGGATCATCACCATTGAATTTTGGCATTTTCAACTTAATTCCCTTGAGAAAATTATCATTAGAAGGACCTTAGGAAGATGATGAATTTAGAGAAACTAATGAAGATCCCATTGCTAAATTCTGATTCCCTTCTTGTTGTTTTAGAAGTACAGTTTGTAACTGTTCTAAGTACTTCGAAAGTGCATGGAGTTTGTCTTTTGTCGTAATGTTAGTACTTCTTGTTGTTTTAGAAGTACAGTTTATAACTATTTAAGTACTTCGAAAGTGCATGGAGTTTGTCGTTTGTCTTTTGTTGTAATGTTAATTGCTTAGTATTCAAAGCTTTAATCTTTTCATCAAGAAGCTAAGCTCTTATTGAGTTCGTCATGATGAGAGCACCAATAATGAGTTCGACCCACAACTTCCCTTATCCCTAATAGAGAAATGCAGTCACACTCAAAAGTTACTCTGATTTTCTTTATCCTTTCTTCTTTGGAACCCTCCATTACTTTGATCATGTTCTCTCTCTTAAAGTTTGTTAGTAAAGTGCAATGCAAAACCTTAACTTCTCACAAGTTTTTCGTATTTGTTTTTGTATTTCTTTATTTCTAATTAGTTAGATATACTACTGATTTATAGCTTCTAACCTGATCTGTTTTATGTGTGCGAGGAACAATGGTGATTTGAGTTTACCAGACCCTAGAAGATGGAAGAGGAAGGAAAGATGGGTCAATAAGAGATTCTCATAAGGATTTTTTAATACCTTCTCCTTTTTTTTACTATCTTTATATACTTGTTGTAGATTTATTGTAATTTGTTATTTCCATTTGTTTACTTTATTACAGTACTAGAATTTAGTTAGATATGTTAAATCTATTATGATTCTAATAGTGACGTTCTCCTTTACATGCTAAAATCATTTAGCCATCTTAATTATTTAACTGTCAGCACTTTTATTGTAATAGATTCTATTACTATTATTATTATTATTTTTCTTTTCAATTTCAAACATACCCAAATTTGGATGGGCTGGAAATGGACAAGTTCAAAATAGTAAAAGACGAGCTAAATTTAAGGCGAACGTGAATAGCACTAACCCAAAAAAAAGCCCCAAATGAACGGTCCTGATACCATCGCTACTCTAATCCAGTCCTTACTTTTCCCCATAAATTTAATTACCACCCTCAAACACTCCCAATTCCATTATTCACCAATTTCCTCTTTACTCTCTTGCTATCAATACCTAACTTACAAACCCTAATTTTTCCAATTTCCCCCCGAATCGTACAAAATGTCGTGGCAAACTTACGTGGATGATCACCTCATGTGCGACATTGATGGCCAAGGCCAGCACCTCACTGCCGCCGCCATTGTCGGCCACGATGGTAGCGTTTGGGCTCAAAGCGCCACTTTTCCTCAGGTTGTGCCCTAATCTCCAGTTATTCACGACTCTTTTGTTCTAATCTTGTGAAATTTGAATGCTGTTCTGTTCAATTTTACTTTAGAGTGTGTTTTTCCATCGGTGATTAACTGAGTTTGTGTTTGTTCGATTGGAATCTGGTTGCATATTTGCGTAAAGTTTCAATCTTTTGTTTCCAAGAGTGAGGAAAAGATAGGGCATTGTTGTTATATAGCTTGGAGATGATATTCTTGCGATCAAGATTTGGATGACATGGAATGTTGTGTTTCGGGATGGATTTGATTAGAGTTCTGCTTCTTGATCCATTGATCTGATTTTGCATTATTTTTTTGACTATATATCAATTGGATATCCTTGTTGATGTGAGATTTTGTGCATTTCTTGTGCTTATATTGTTTTGATTAAGGCTTCTTAAAGAGGGATTTTCCATATGGCTTCGCTTTTTTGTTATGGTTATACGGTTCGTTTATCTGGTAGGTTTCCTTCTCCTGTATAATCTTGTGGATCGTTTACATGTTTGACTTGTATAATAATTACCTCTTTTTTCCAACATGTGCACTATAGATCTTGTGAAAATTAATGGATTTTGTAACAGATAATAAATCCATCTATTCAAGGCTCAGACACACCTTAATAGTTCATAACTCATTTTCTTTATAGCATTTTTGGTCCTATATTTTGAAAAGTGATAACTGTTCAATAAAAGATATATGTATTATTAATTTAGTAATATATGTTTATAATACATTATGTGACTATTGGATCATTTTTAATGAAATTATATGTTATTTAGGGAGATTTATTATTTTTGAAATTGTAGTAGTGAAATATCATTTCATGCAAAAAAGTTATGTTGTTTTTTATTAAATTACTTGAAAGTTGTAATTATTCCAAAAAAGCATAAAAAGACTTGTCCTTAACTAAAGGTTTTTGAAATTATATATTGTAATAGATGTCTTCCATCATCTCAGTTGTTAATTTTTGTCCTGTTCCAGTGAGGAGAAAATCTAGCATAACAACAGACAGGATAAGGCCTAGCAGTTATCCTTTTATTTCATTTGATTTCCAAAAATCTGAGTTTTCTTATTTTGTTAATGTTGTTCTTGTTGTTGGTTTTGGTTGTGGTGGTGTTATTGTTGTTTGCTGTTGGCTTTGTCGTAGCAGCAGCTGCAACAAGTTGCTTCTGTTGGTGGTGGTGCTGCTGCTGGTGCTCCTGCAGCAAATGTTGCAACAATCTGAAGGATTGTTACTCGTGTAATATAACCAACTTTCATGGTGTAATGTATGGATCTTTGTACTGTGCTAACGCCTTTTGTCCCTTTCCAGTTGAAACCTGAAGAAATCACTGGAATCATGAAAGATTTTGAGGAACCTGGCCACCTTGCACCCACTGGTCTACACATTGGTGGTACAAAGTACATGGTTATTCAGGGAGAGCCTGGAGCTGTCATCCGTGGGAAGAAGGTAATTTCTTTAACTTCTTGTAAGCATGTGTATGATTATATGTTATGTGATGAAATTAGTAGCATTTTTATTAAACAATTTGAATTGAATCAAGTTTTATTGCAAGTTCACATGAATAACCTTGTGAATTGTTTAAATAAAAATGACATATATTGCTAGATTGGGCTTTAATGTAATCCCAGGTCTTTTTATATTGAGTCAATCAAGTTTTGGCATTTTAAGTAAATTCTTTTCAGTCTCTGTTATACTAATTGCAGTTATTAGGATCAGCCATTTGGAATTCTCATGAAACAGGAGAAAAAAAGGGTGGCAAAAGAAAGGGCCATTGATTAAGTATATTGTCACAGCATGAGTTGCTTTTAATCATTTTGAGTTGAGAAAAAGAAGCAATAAAATCAATGCAGTTATCTGAGGATTCTCAAATCTCAAAGGTAACCATTTTAGAATGGGTGTAGAACCTTCTTTGTGTTTTCAACAGTTCTTCAGATAGCATCAACATAGCAACCTGCACCGAGCTGGTGGCTCACTGGGCTTTTTCCTTAATCAAAGCAAATCAAATTAGCTTGCCTTTTTTAAAGCATTGCCCATAAGTTTTCTTTCTGTATTAGCCTAATCCATTAAGAATCCAACAGGGATCTGGAGGTATCACAATCAAGAAGACTGGTCAGGCTCTAGTTTTTGGAGTCTATGAAGAACCCGTGACTCCTGGACAATGCAACATGATTGTTGAGAGGCTTGGTGATTACCTGGTTGACCAGGGCCTGTAGGCTGAGACTTACTTCTTCACAAATGTAGCATTTCTCTCTCCAATATCCTCCTCTCCTTTTCATGCTTCGACCAATGTCTGCGCTCTCTTTGTTCAAAAGCCTTGCCATCAAGTGCATGCATAGAATAACTGTGAGATTCCGAGGGTTGTTTCTTTTTGTTTTCTTTTTACTGAGTGATCCAATTACCTTGCGTCGATGTTTTCTACAATTGCTTTTACATAATTCTAATATGTCAGTACACAAACATCATTTTTTCCTATGAAATACATTATACATTGTGGTACATGTCATGGCTTGGCTTCTATTTTTGGCTATCAAAATTTACAAATCGGGAAACGAGTGACCCAAATTCTAATAATTGAGTGAAGTACATGTGCTGATTTATGTTGGCACTATCTTATGTCTATTGGCAAATATGTTTGATGTTGTGGCATTATGAAATCTGCTCAGTATTAGATTTTGGCTCTGAAAAGTAATGTTTCTTGAAAATGTTGACTTAGTAGAATATATTCCATTGTCAGTTACTTTCATCTATTAGGGCCAAAAAAAAAAGAAAAAAAAAAAAAAAAGAGAGGAGAAAATAAAAGAAAAAGAAGGGCAATCTTGCATTTGCAGCATAATTCAACATCACGAACTAAAAAAGCATCCTATCCGGAGATACCTTATACAAGTAAGCCAGACGTATACTACTCAATTGTTATTGATTTGTGCTGGTCATGTGCAAAATCCAAATATGATGAAGCTGAAGATTGTCTGCTTTGCCCTTACTGCAAAATTCAATTCTCCGATAACCATTAATTATGAAATCCTGAAATTTTAATATATCAGTTACGGAAAAACAATTTAATACGTCAGTAATCAAAATTTTGATTGCTTCTTCCGTATCAGTTTCTCTTTTATTAATAAGGCCTTGCTTCTTCCCTATCCGTTTCTCTTTTATGAATTAGGCCCAAGGGCCTCATGACATGACTGAAATGATCATCTTCGACTAGACACTGAGCAACTGAATGTAGAGATTATTTCAAGAGGCAAAAGGTCATTGCATACTACATAAAACAATAAATTACTTCTCCCTCATGATTTATGGGCAAGGTGTTTACAGGGTTGTTCCTAGAGGCTAGTGCTATCTGTTGTAGTCGTAGAGTGAACATCCCATCCCGAAGGATCGCAATTCACTAGTAGTTAAACCTTTTTTCTCTCCAACAATTTAAATTAACCTATTTGTTGAATTCTAAAATAAATTTATTCCTTCTTGCTGAAATATCCGATTCTTTAATCTTACAATCAATGGAAGGAACAATAGTAAAATGTTCAAATAATCTATAAATTTAAGTAAATTCGATACGTAATTATCTTGCAGTACCGCCTTGAATGCCGGGTTTCCATGAACAGGATGTTAACTGCAATGGACGTGTCACGTGCAGATTGTTGTCATACTTAGCACGTGCGTCCCTTGGACTTTCCAGACTTGAATTTTAAGAAAAAAAAAAAAAAAGCTTTATAAGAATACGATCTATTTTTGAAAAGTAATACTGAGAAAGACGAACATGTATAGTAAAAATATACGTAAACATGTATTTTCAGTGTAAAAAATTTGAGGAAATATTGGCTCGAAAGGTATATACAATGCGTACGCCTTCAGTATATTTAAAATTAAATTAAAGGCATATAATTTTATTTTCAATACACTAAAAGCACATACATTACATATAACTTCTACGAGCCAATATAAACCCCAACTTCTACATGGCCCGACCTCATTTACACATAATACACAATTTGTAACATTGAAAACATATGAAAGACGAGACGAAACACAAAGTTATAGTACCCATTAATTTTCTTTGTTGGTAAACGTCCAAAAACAGGTAATAATCAATACTTTATATCATTTTACTTTCTTCTTTTTTTTTTTTTTTTTTTTTTTTGAAAAAAATTGATCATATACCATGCATCCTATTCAGACATACATGAACCCTAAGTTTTCCAAGTTATTTATATTTGATGTGAATTTGTCATACCATGTGTAGATTAAGGCATTTATGTTGTTGGGAAGATAAGTTGTGCGAATATTGTTATGGAAAATGTTAGTATCCATTTTGAAATTGTTTTATTTTTTTTGTGCCGATAATGTGTTCGATAAAATTCATGAGAGAAGTTAGGTAGTACACAATGTAGTATAACGAGATGACATTATGCAATTTGCTAAGTTGTTGCTCAATATGTGTTATTTAAGTGTTTTATCTGATTTAAATCTTTAGTTGTTGGTGGCATTATTACGGTAGAAATGATTGATTATGTGAAAGTTATTATGTATGTGAATGAAAACATTGTGATGGGCGACTTAAAGCTAGAGTATGATAGGGAGTCTATTAATAAGTTGAAGATTAGAAGGAATGTGAACTTCTCCCACTTCTTTTGGAGAATTTGTGGAAGCATCGAAATTGACTTGATTGGGGTTGAAATCGTGCACATGCATCATTTTTTTTTCATGATATGGGAGTTGTTTATAAGTTGATAGCCATAAGAGAAAATCAAGATGTTGAAAATTTCATTGAGATGGTTAAGTTAGGGAGTGGAGTATCTAAGAAGTATACATTAGGTACTGTAGAGAATCGAGTGCTCGGGCTGAGCATGACATACAATATTCAGACAATCCGACTTTTCTGACACCCCATTCGTAGTCTATGATGACTAGTATGGAGTCATCAAATTTGAATGTATTAAATGAACCATACATAGATTTCACTGACTACGGGCATATCGATATTATAGAGGAGTAGCTTGAAGAAGCATTAGGTTTGATTATCGAATAGAAAGAGTTTTATGATCCGTATGTAGAGATAATGCACATTGACATAAATGTTGATGATGAAAGATAAGAGGAGGTAGCTAGTGATGATGATGGGGATCATGTTGGACTCGAGGATGACGATAGTGAGGACCAAGAGGAATTAGGAGAACCCTAAGTGAGATCAAATGTTGTTGCTAGCAATGTGCTAGTTAGGCCTCTTTGCGAGGCCATCCTAAGAAGGCCCCATCATCCTACACATGGACCAATTCCTATCAGTCAGTTTGAGGAGCTTCCACAAGTAAATGAGACGGCGGACATGGTTATCAAATATGTTATTCCATTCTACAATAGCTAATATGACGACAATGGATATGTGATGTTCGATTGAGATGTTAACGAAATGTTTAGCAACATTAGCATGTTCAATGACTTGAGTATAGGATGCAGTTAAACATTAAGAAGGATCTCATAAACATAGTGAAGTCATTCCACATAAGGAACCACTACGATTTCCACATCAAGATATCGAAGCCAAAGGTATATGTGGTCTATTGTAGAAAGAAGGAAGATGGTTGTAAGTAGAGGTTATGGGCATATTTGAAGAAGGTGGATGGACTTTTCAAAATCACCATTCTAAAGAGACTGCACACTTGTATGAACCCGGTGATGAACTAGAAACCCTCAGATTAACAGTAACATCATGGCAAGGATCTTCATCAATAGTGTACGGAATAACTTTGATATAAAGATACCTCATCTTGCAACAAAAGTATAGAACATATATGGATACACTGTAAATAATAGGAGGGTTTTTAAGGCCAAAAGGAAGGCTATTGAGATGGAATATGGTAGTTGAGGAAAGTCATACAATGAGATTCTGAGGCTATTGAATGCAATGAAAGTAAGTAATGCGAGGATATAGATGGATTAGGGGTAGAGCACTTTGTCCAAGCCAAGTGAGTCTCAATTTAAGTGGGTTTTCTAGACATTCGAGCCTTGTATGGAAGCTTTCAAATATTGCCAATCTTTCGTCTGTGTTGATGGCACTTTCTTATATGGTAAGTATGGTCGTAAGTTGCTGGTAGCATGTAGCATGGATGGGAACAATTTTATAGTTCCGTTAGCATTTGTGCTAGTTGATATAGAATCGGCAAAATCATGGGAGTGGTTCCTTTGGAAACTTAAAAACCACGTGGTTAGCTAAAAGGAGGAAACCCTATGTCTTATCTTTGATGGAGCATCTAGCATCAATTCTACATACAAAGAGCCATTAAATGGGTGGCAACCTCCATTTGCAGTTTAGAGATACTGCCTATGGTATGTTACAAGTAACTTCAACATAGCTTACAAAAACTAGTTATGCAAGAAACTTATGTGGTTTATAAGTATTTAGGCATAGGAAAGGAAATTCAAAGGCTTCATGGAGTAGTTGCGACCGGTTAAGGAAGATGCTTTCAAGTGGTTTGACAATGTGGACTTAGATAAGTAGATCCTCGCATATGATGGGTATTATCGTTTTGGGTATATGATATTGAACATTGTTGAGAGATACAACTTGGTTTTGAAATTGGTACATAGATTACCCATAAATGCCTTAGTCAAAAAGATGTTTTATAATTGCATGCGCTATTAGGAGGATAGACATCATGAAGCTAGAGAGGCAATTGAAGTTAGCAAAATCTTCACTATCTACACCTTGGGAATGTACGAAATGTAGAGAGGGCGAGCTTGTGTACATAAGCTTATATCATTTAGCTTTCAGAATGGCTTGTTTGAGATTTTGACTAAAAGTCGAATGACAAGAACTGGCCTAAAGGGAGGAGGATAGATGCATACAATTCACTTTAGAGGTTGTACGTGTACTTATCTAAAGTGGCAAATATTTAGGATCCTCTACTCCTATACATGTGCAACGACATTTAGTATAAGGGTGGGCAGTAAATTGGTAATACGCCCATGGTATAAGTGGGCGAATCAGATAGAGTATTACCGCTCCCATTTCTACCAGATTGGTGACGAGTTGAAATTGCCATAAGTTAGCTTCCCTTCTCTTTACTTGAATAATGACCTAATACGCAAGAAAGGTAATCCTAGGCGGAAGCGATATTACATGGAAATAGACGTTAAGGAGCAGTTTGAAAGAACTAGACGTAGTGTATGTGGGAGAGAAGGACACAATAAGAGGTGTCTAGAGATAAATAGGGCTAACAAATACTACATATACATTTGGGCATTATGTTACACTTCATGCATACTCGTAAATGCTTACACATTATTCTGATTATTGACCATTGTCATTGGTGTTTGCAAGATAGATGAAGCCAGTACCTATTGAGATATGCATACTCAAGAGGCAGGTTAGCAATCATTCTCCCGTACTATTGCTATTCCATATAAGCTATATTACCTACTTACTAAATTGCTCATATCTGTAGAAGGCTACTTATGCACTACAAGTATGGTGCAGTAAGTTGTCCTTACATAAGGATGAGTGGGATATCCTCATACATCTTAGGATAGAGCTTTACATACGGGAGGCTGGTTTCTGGGGAGTTACATAGCTTCCATTCATCATGATGGATTAGTACTTGATCACGGCTTTGGTGGAGAGATAGAGGTCGGAGACATATATATTTTACCTTCCTATCGAGGAGGCGACCATCATATTATAGGATATGGAGGTACAGTTCAGGCTTCTAGTAGAAGGGTTAACTGTAGTGGGTAGAACAAAGATAGATGATGATTACAATTGGGCTGATGCGGGAGAGAGGTTGTTAAGCTTCAGGCCTATTAGGATGAAGGGAGCTCATATGTTACTTCCATGGCTGTAAGAGCACTTTTGGATACTTCCATGTGGCATATACAACTAAACAATGAGGTAGTATATATATGCTTACATCTGTAGCTTAATGGTGGCATTTATCTTCGCGGATAAATCCTTCAACTTGATATACCTTATGTTTTTACCATTATTGGATGACTTCTCCATTACTGGGCAGTTTAGTTGAGGGGGCGCATGCTTGGCTGTATAGACAGTTGTGTTCTGCCTCTTCTTCAAATGTACATGAGTTGGGTGGGGCCGTGATTCTTCTATAGGTATAGGCTTGGGACACATCCTCGTACATTGCCCCGCTTAGTCAATATGGTTTCTTGATCGACGAAGAGAGGCCATTGGCTACTAGATGGAGGATCTTCCGGGATATGACTCAGCATCCCATGTATGTTGTGGATATGTATTGTACAATGTTTGACCTATAGATGGTACAACAGGTATGATATGGTAACTTTTTCTTTTTGCTTGTATTGCTACACCTAATTATCAATGATCATTAACTCTCTTTTTTTACTTAGGTGGTTTGGGGGTTATACTCAGAAGAGTTGTTGCAGATGTTACCAAATTTTTGTTAGGTTGGGTGGCACATTTGGACGACATAGGTGCTACTCATATGTTTCCACAATATTGACCGGTGTTTCTTCGATCGTATTGTTTGGTAGTTATTAGTACCTGCCATAAGACGTGAACACCTCTGAGTAGCTCTGTCAACTAGACTTCCATGGTAGGATGGATATTGATTGGATCAATACGCACGATGCATACATACAGGCTTGGGGATAGAGGCATGGCTTCTTAGTGCATATTCAAGGTCCTAATGGAGTCGACCCTAGCTATTAGCCATGGTACTGGCAAATCACTCACTGTTACATCACACACCAGGGAGTTATTATCGATCGTTTGGTAAGTGCCTATGTAATCGTCCCATCATTTTGATACTCCTACCTACCTTCTATTATCTATATTAATAGCTTAATGTCTATTTATTTCAAGTGGACTTGCTTATGGATGTACGGTTAACATCAGACTATTTGACGGCACTTGGTAATGTAGATGGAGCACTGCAGTTCATCGAGCAGCATAGTAGCCTCATCCTTTAACTACAGCATGATGGGAAGCAATAACCATAGCTTAGCGACCACGGTGGGGAGTAGGGAGCACTTATAGTTGACGATATGCCAGCTTCTTGTATATTACCTAAAGGTAGAAGAGGTAGGGTTTGATCGGGGCATGGTCGGAGTGACCACGATAAGGATGTGCCATCATAGGGACAACATTTTATAGACCTTGGACACATTAGCTTTAGGTACGGTATATGCCCCATATCTAGAGTTACTTCTAGCTTAGGGGTTGGGTCCAACTCTTACATGGCTTCTGAGTTCTAGCATTAGTTAAAGCTCATGACTCCTTTAGCCCTCAAAAGCAGTGTTCGAGTTACTCATAGTCCTCTATAGGTGAGGGCGTCACTCGGCTACAATAAGCTCCTTTTATTAATCTAGTGCCTCTCCCTAATTTTGAGGAAACACTACCATAGCCTCTACTATCGCTAAATGGCCAAAGATATTCTCTTCTATCCCATGCTATTAGAACCTTCACTTGACATAAGAGAGAATAGATAGACTTTATGCTAATCATAGATGATTGTATCGACATAAACATAGCACATATTCTGTACATATACTTACTATTTGAATCTAAATTTAGCTTTTGTTGAACGTTACAATGTGTGGCAAGCTTTTTTTTTTTTTAGTGCATTACATTTTGAATTATTTTTTACTGTAATGATCTCCTATGGGAAATAGATGTCTATTATGTGTGCTGACTTTTGTTCTTGTGCCTTTTAGTATTGGGAGTAAATGTTGTACATGGTGAATTAGATTGGATAGTTTGATGTTTTGTATCTTGTGTTTATAAATTTAAAAAACAATGTATCTTAGGTTAACTTAGTCATTTTGTTTGAAATTTGTTGGTGGAAACAAAAGAAGGCGCATGCAATCATGAAATGTATTGAAGGTACATACACTCCATACACATTTAATGGATATACTATTGAAGGCGTGTGTACTAAATGCGCCTTCACTTAGCATGGAATTCGTTAATTTTTTACACTAAAGGCGTATGTAACCATATTCATAATATTTACTTGAAAGAGCCCTTTTTTGTATTATTTTTTGGAAAAGGGCTCATATTCATATAAAACTCTTTAAAAAAAGGGACTTTTTGGACCAATCGAGAAGACACTAAGTCAGGCTTGATGCTAAAACACTCAAGGTTAGACTAATTAGAGGGAGAAACTAGATAGAGAAACTTTATAAGAGATAATATGACGAGAAAGTGCCATATTTGAAACTTGAACTTTAATTATTTTTGTAATTAATTATCTAAAGTTTGAAAATATCAATCTATCACTTACAAATTTTAGAGATCATTTCTAATACTTTGATTAGGTAGTTAATTCCAAAAATATTTAAAATTCAGATAGTTAATTATAAAAATAGATAAAATTGAAATGATTAATTATAAAAATGGGCAAACTTAATGTATCTAATATGACATTTGCCCTAATATGAGCTCAAATATATTGTTTGGTTTACAATAAGGAAGAGTCCTCTCATATATAAAAGGCCTTTATAAGTGGAGGATTGACATTATTTTGATCTAATGGCTATGGTACAATCCTACTTAACTTTATCTAACAAAAAAACTCTACCTTCCAAGGTTCAGTGTATCCAAAAACATTTTGAAAACATTATTGGGAATGGATTGAGCTTTGGTCATGGATATTAAACTTATATGGATCTTTATATTATGCAAATGAAAAATGAGCTTAATGAACAGTTTGAAATATTCTTCTCCACCTAAGTCAACCATGTTCCTATTGGCTTGCTCCTCTTGGAAAATTTCTCTACCAAATGTTTGGGGGCACAAAATCTACAATAGGTTTCTTGGTTGTTTCACTTAGAGGTAGACTCTCTACTTACTAGGTATTCTAAGCATGACTGTTGACCCATACTTCGTGTCAAGCATCCTTAGGAGATCCTTTTTACCTTCATTTTCCATCATTTTGTTTTGTACTCCTAGTGATTCTCCTCTCAATCGTTGCTAAGGTCTCCCCCCTCTTGATTTGGCATATTGTACAGGTCTTCACAGAGCTTCAATATCTTCTACCATCTTTAATTAGTGGAACTTGTCTTCCACCTTAACTAGCATTTGGTGGGTGTTCAGATGAATTAGGTCCTTTTGATTGCTGTAACTTTGTCTCTTCCTATATAGTTCCTAATCCTTCATCCCCAATTTGGCCTTCTCATTTTAGTAATGACTTGGCTTGAGCATCTCAAGCTAAGCCCTCTTTGATCCGCTCTAATACTTTACCAAGTTTTATGTCTTTCACCTCTTGATTGAAGTACCCATTTATGGTCTGTACTCTTCCCTCTTTTAGACCACCAAACGAGTCCTTGCCGATACCGAGGTTGAATCTGTTTGCAACATCATTTGGACCACTTCACGAACTAGACCTGAATTTTTTCAAAGCTCTTAGATGCTTTCATAAGGACTGGTTTAATTGACTTCACCAACAAACCTGAATAGCTTGCCTATTTACTAGACTACCCTGTTCTAGAAACTCTTGTTCATAAATGATTTTTGCGAACTCTAAATTACCTTACGTTCCCTTTACTTTTGCACTTACCAAAAGTTTGATAATATAGACTAACCACCCTACACAAGGATAAGGGAAGTTAGAGTGCTGTGTAATGGCATAAGCAAAGGGCATGATTTGGACTTCCCTCTCGAAATTAATGAATGTTTATTATTTCTAATGATTTAGTTTACTCTCTGTATGATCCTTCGTAGCTTTTAATCCACTCTAGTTGGACCTTCCCTACATTATGGCTAAGTCGAACTACCTTATGGAATCATCTATTATACGACATGGTATAGATATTTAACAGTTTAACTTTTCAGGAGTTGTTTACGCTTTAGTTGCGAAAATTTCCAATGCAGGGACAAAAACATGAATTGTAATTATCAATTCGATAGAAACTACGATTTTATGTTGTGCCTTGATATGGTCTAAAGATGCATGTAGAAATTTACGGTAAATGAAGATGAGAAATAAAAAGTACGGTTAAAATTTTCCTTCCATCTTATAGCAGAATATTTATATATTCATGCAACTTATTATGGATATTTTCATGGATAGCAATTAAGATATTTTGGAAAAATATAAAGTGAGGAGATACTAATTATATCGAAATTTACTACAAACATAATTTTCATACTAACAAAAATAATTTGTCATTATGAAAAAAGAAAGTTGTAGAATTATTATTACTACATAGGTCATTTAAACATAAAAGGACTTAAGCAAATATTGGTAGGAAGAATATATATAAAGATAATGCACATTATTCTCTTGATTAGGAAATGGGAGTTGAAAATCAATCAAAATATATGAATATAGAAGCCCAATAGGAGAGAATGAGAGCATAACTCAAGTGCTGATTTTCAACAACTAAAATGGACGAAATGGGATTAATGATGTCTAATATGGTGGATGGTTCATTCGTAAATATGTTACTTAATAAATAACATTTCTTTAGGGGTTGAGACACAAAAAGAGGTGCTTTTGCTTATGGATATAAAGAAAAACATAATTTTTTACTTTATTAGAAGACTAAAAAAACAAGAATTTAACAATTTAACCTAAGAGTAGCTTCTTACATAAAATGACATTAGTTGCAAACAATTCCCATTTAGAAATAAAAGAATGGGTTATACCTACACATTCTATTAAAATTGCAACCTTATATTATTCTTAGATGTGGTCTATGAAGCTAGACTTGCATATATAAATTTATAGCAATCAAAGATGAAAAATAAATTAAGACATAATCAAAAGTTTTCATTCCATCTTCAAGCAACATATATCTATATTTAATTAAGTTATTGTTGAGATTTTTTTAGAAATGGTCATAAATTACCTCAAAAAATTTGAAGGAAGAAGATATGTTACAATTCAAGTATATAGTAATAGAATAAATATAAATAATTAATAGATAATTATATAATTTTATAAAAGTTGCTATTTTTTACTAGATTATAATAGTAGTTTTAATAGTTGTAATAGTACTTGTAATTAGTAGTGATATTAGGAGGGAAAATTAATTACTTATAATAAATTAGTAGATTAATATGTATTTCTATAAATAGAGTAATGTCAATAAGAATAGATAGACAAGTTCAATTTAGGAAAGTGGTCTTGTACCCTATGGAGAGTGATTCTCTTGACTTAACTAAAATCAAATTCCATTTCCATTTGCATCACATTCATACCAATATTCACACTATCATTCACAATAGAATATGAATTACCGGTGTTAACATTTAGTGCTCTTGTTACCATGTCGAACTATACTCGAGTTGCTGTATTGGAAGAGAAGATTGATCCCTTGCTAAATAGTCAACAACAATTACAACATGATGTTAACAATAAGTTTGCTATTCTAATGCAACAACTTTCTAAGTTACAAACTATGATAAAAAATAAAGTGATTAGTAAAGAAGCGAATGTGAAGGTCAATCAAGAGGAGCGATTGGTGAGGATTAAATGTAAAGATGATTAAGAAGTGGAAGATTCACCTACTCTAGAAGACAATGCCTTCATTGTATTCAAATGTGAAGACAACTTTGAGCTATTTAATGTACCTTTTTCTCGTCTTAACAAATATTCATCCATTGGTAATAGTGTTCAATTACATAATCGTCACTTTTCCTTTAATTATGTTCTGTAATAGAGAGTGTTTGGAGCCAATACTTGATTTCTTTCAATGGTACAACTGTAAAGGGCATACAACATTGGTTTTTCATGTCGTCATTTTCTATCCACATAGGTAGTGGTAGTTTGAAAGGAGCATGTATATCTTTGCTCGAGCTTTTGATAAAGTTAGTATAAGAAAAGCTTTTCAGTTCGTTTAGATTAAAAATGTTTTTGAGACATGATATACAAGACCTCCAAACGTTGTAATTTGAGATTTTGAAGATCGTTTTTTTTTCTATTTCAACATTGAAGATAATGTTGTTTTGAAGATGTGAGGAAATTGTTATGTTTCAAGTATATAGTAGTAGAATGAATATAAATAATCAATAGATAATTGCATAATTTTATAGAAGTTAGTATTTTTTATTTGATTGTAATAATAGTTTTAATAGTTGTAATTAGTAGTTGTATTAGGAGGGAAAGTTAGTTACTTACAACAAATTTGTAGATTAATATATATTTTTATAAATAGAGTAATGTTAACGAGAATAGATAGACAAGTTCCAATTTAGAAGAGTGGTTTTATATTCTTTTGAAGAGCGGTTCTTTTGAATTAACCAAAATTGTACCATACTTCATATCAATATTTACATTATCATTCACTATAGAATACGAATTATAGGTGTTAACAAAATACTAATGTCATGATAATTTAACTGCAAAAATAATTTCTATACTAACAAAAATAGTTGGTATTTATAGAAGAAAAAAGTGATATGCAATATTATTACTACATTAGTCATTCAATCTTAAAAAAAGTCTTCAAGACTATATAAAAAATAGTTATTACCCTGCATAATGTGTAGGTTTTACTTTAAAATATATCTATATTAATGAAAATAATATGCTAACGTGAAAGATTATCATAATTAATATGCTAGTAAATTCATATTTAAAATATTACACGGATGCATTTAGTTAATTATATAAATATATCTTATACATTGTAATTTTTATGGTTATTGATAGTCATATATAATATCATGCTATATAGAAAAAATTATAATATTTTGAGTTATGAGATTATTATACTATATAGTAAGAGCCAAGAATTGTATCATTTTACATCCAGTCATATAAAGATTGTGACTATTCAACAAATATCATCCTCTATATAAATACTTTGTCTCTTGAAAAATGAAAAGGTATGGAAAATAAAAATAATAAAAGTATTGCTAATGAAAAAGTATGAATAATAAATCTTTTTATGTAAAATAATAAAGCATATTAAAAAAGGGAGAAGTGAAGAGTCATATCATTCCAAACTTGTTGATTATTTTTTAATAGGCAATTATTTTCTTTGTGTTGAAAAATAACATTAATGTGATCACTTTTCATAAAACATAACAACATGAAAACGTAATATCAAATGAATAATATAACAAAAAATATTCTGAATTTATTATATTAGATAATAAATAATATATAATAGATAAGTTCCTTGCAATTCTTAAGAAAAAGGATAGAAGTTACTCCATTTTTTTTACCAAAATGTACCCTTGGAGAAAAGTAGTAATTCTTTTCTTTATTTTTTTTTTGCCAACAACAAAGTAATGATTTTACACTAAAAATAGCAAAATTGATATACTAACAATAATTGGTTATAATTTTTTTTAACTATATAGAGGATAATCACTACTACTAAATTCAATATAATAAATATATAACATGTTACAGTATTATGTAAATATTGAATGGTTTCCAAAAAATAATGCACCATTTACAAAGAAAGTAGAAACAACGTTATAAAATTTTTTTAACTACAATAACCTCCACTATTAAATTTAATATAAAAAAAATATAATATAGGAAAATATCATGTAAATACCAAATGATTTTCATGAAATGATGCACCATCTAAAAAAAAAAAGTATAAATAATTATAATAAAATGTATTATATTTTAAAACATAAAATATACTCTATGTTTTAAAATATAAAATATATTATGAATGTGAAAGTATCATATTTATATTTTAAAATATAAAATGAAATATTATGAATGTGAAAGGTTGTGTTACTTTGCCTTAAATTATGAAGATAATATAAATATAAGGACTTTTTTATGGTTTTGTCCTTGTTTTTTTTTTTTTAATGAGATCAGTACTGCTATTTATTTAACTATTGATTTGATTACCTTTAAATCTGAACCATTAAATAAAGCGTAAATTCAATGATTCAAATTTAAAAATATGGAAATAAATGTTGAGATAATAGATGGGATCGATCCATTAAAATAAAAGATGGGATTGTAAAATCTTCCTAAATATAAATATCATTTCATGTATGTAAACATCTGTTTATTATGAATGAGAATTCAATATAGTGGAAAATATTCCTTATAGAAGATTTGATTATTTTGTTTTGATCATATTTGCACATATATTAGTGGTTGTGCTTATCTCTTATTGAATGAGAACTAATAATATCGAAAATATATTGCATAAGAGTTGATTTTGAAAAGTAAAAAAGATTGAATAGCCTTGTAAAATTAGCAACTGTAAAGGAGGAAAGAAATGCATTACCTAAACTATTACGTTAAGATAACAAAGTAAATTGTATTTACATAATAAAATTAAGAAATGTTAAAAAAAAATAATTCTATTCTTTAATAAAAATGTAAAACTCGTATTATTGGGCACATAATTCTCAAGATAAATATTTATTGTCTCTATCTCGTTGTCTTGAATATGTTCCCATTAATCATAAAACTATTATAATACATCACCAACTTTATATATAGCATCTAATATAATAACGAATTATATAAGAGTAATCTTTTTCTTACATTCATTTAAAATCATTAAAATCAACATGCTACTTGTCATTCAATTGAATGGAAATAAGTAGGTAATCAAAAGAATTTTTCATTTAAAATTATAGAAAAAACAAAAGGTTTAAAAAATTCACATAATATTTTCTTAAAATGTATCAAGCATCCATTAATATGTATAAACAAATAAAATATCTTATAGTAAAGGACTTCCTCCATCCTTTATATGAGATGTAATACAACAACTTAAAAGCATTGATGAATGAAAATATTATTGTCAATCGAAATTAAAGTATTGATAATACAAAAGATTACACAATTATTATTAGCAGAATCTAATTACTAAAAATGGTACACAACTATTCTATGAAAATTTTCATTACTTCCTTTTAGTTAATCGTTTTTATTTAACATGATACAAATAGTGACATCATTAAGTATAGCTAAGAACAAAACTTAAATTTAGTTAAGATTCATTTAACACGTTTTATGCAAATACAATCCATATTCTAGTTATTTAAAAAAATAGATACAATTGGGATTATATCAATATAAAAATAATAAGACAAGACGACTTCTAACACTTGCTAAGAGTCATGTTTTAAGATTAGCAATTCAACATCAAATTAGGGAGATAAACTAAAAAATAAAGATGATTATAGAACCAAATATGTACAATATGCGAAGGAGAAAAACTTTAGCTTTAGTCACTAAAATCGTAATTTATTGTTCATTTCTATGCATAAAATCAATAAAATCATATAAACCCGATAAAATCGTAAGTTTGTAGAATTATATATAAAAGTTCATAATTTTATTAAAAGTCTGTATATAAACGATTTTATATTCATTTTAATAAGAAAAATATTATAAAATTATAAGTTGGTATAATTGTACTTTTGACTCGTAGTTTTAACTGCTAAGGGTTTGGAAGGCAAATTTGTAAGCAAATCCATGTAGTTAATATAAAAGCATTGAGGTTATTGGGGAAAAAAAAAAACAAATAATTAAATAGAAGCATGGAAGAAGAAGAGGAAAATTTGTTCTTGAGAAATAGTGAAAAGTGAGTAGCTTTGTAATAATTATTTTATATAATCAATGGGTGAGCATAAAGAAATGGAAGAATAAGATAGTTTTAGGAAATAATGATATTGAGATGGGGGGAAGTAGAGAAATGAATAGTAATAATATGTTTAAAATGAGTAGTTGTGGAAGTTAAATAGCTTAAATCAAAAGGATATGATAAGCAGTTATACCTTTTTGTTTTTTGTTTTCTATTTTTTTTTTTTTCACATAAAACTGAAAAGTTATGATTATTGAAAGAGTTTCCAAAATTATATAAATATATATAAAATAGATATCATATAGATTGTTCTATTGATTAGGAAATTGAATTTGAAAATCGATTTATATGTGTAATTAAAGCAAATGTTTATAAGGATCAAGGTCCATTCAACAGCTAAGTAGGATAAGAGATTTTATGGATAGCCACAGAGAGGAAAAAATAAGCATTTGAGAGCCTATAGTAAGGCTCATGGGTTTAAAGAGAGGTTGTAAAGCTAGGCCTTGAGGTTGAACAAGAAGATATACTGCAAAGCTAGAGAGAATCATGGTTGGATTCATGCCTTTGATCCTTGACAGTAAACTTCATGAGAAACTTTATTTTGCTATTTTATTTAAGTTTTGAGTAGCTTACCCTTTTTAAGGAACATTATTAGTATTTCTACTAATTAGGAATTATGTCTTTGCCCTTGGGGATGTTAAAGTGAGATATAAATACTTTTATTTGCATTTTGGATTTAGTTAGTCAGTTCTTTCTAGTCTTTTACCATTGATTTTTCTATGAACTCTTTTGAGAGAATTGACTTTAGAGTTTGAATTCTTAAATTTTAGTTGCTCTTATCTATCTACATTGTTAGATTGTAGTGAACATATTGTTCTTAATATCAACACCATGCATCATATTGGTTTCTTGATAATCAATCTTTTCATTGAGTGACTTAGATTGTATGTAATATATATATCTAAAAGTTCAAGCCTTGGTTCGATTTAACCTTTGGTGTGTTATTGCTTTAGTTAAATCATTTATATCTTTTATTTTGTTGCAATTCTTAAGTTATAAAAGCCCCTAAAATACAAAATACACCAAACCCTAGATCTTTAAATCAAACGACGTTCTCTTATCTAGATCTTTTTGTATTATCTTAGTATCAAAACCTGGATTTTTGAAACCTAAGGTTTAGAGTGGAGTGGTTGTGATTTATTTGTTTAGTTAAGGTCTTTTATTTGTGAAGTGTGGTAGATTCCTCTTTTATTGTTTGCAACAACATTCTTTACATGTTATATAATCAAATTAATTTAGAGCACCTATGGATGTGCAAAGTGGGAAGCATAAGGTTAAAATCATCGTATTACAATCTGGTTCATATCACTTAAGATTAGTCATAATTGCATGATAAAGTTATTCATTTATTGGCGCAATAATAGCGAACTATGACTGATTTTGATCAATAGTTGCAAAGGCTTATTGATTGCTCCTAAGAGATGTTTGCATGAACTCATGATGAATTATAAGCTTTGTAAAGGACTATCACTAGAGCCATTGAAGGTTTATTATTAGAATTAGAAGAAAATGGACATGTCTACAGCAATGTTAATGCATACGAAGATGTAATTGACTGTAGAGGTAGGCAAGATGTTTTGAGACCTTGCCATGATGGTTGAAGGGTGGTTTAAAAGCCCTAAGACGATGAGGATGGCGAAGAGCTAGAGATTAGGTAGGATAGGGGTATACGAGGAGGAGAAATGTTTGAACTAAATATTCTGCCTTTTGATAGATTAGATACCTTCGAGACTTTACTGATTTGTTAGATTGTGTTGAGAAGGTCTTTGGTTATTGTAGCTAGGGAGATCCCGAGTGAGCACAACTTGCCATTATGTAATTTTGCACATATGCACAAGTGTAGTGTTTTAGTACCTAATGATATAGATGGGAAGTTGGGAGAGAGGAGATTGGTACTTAAGAAAAGATAAGAGAGATAATGCAAAGTTGCTTTATGCTTAAGCACTCCAGGCATGGGCTTTATATAAGGGTCTAACGATTGAAGGTAGAAGAATGCGTTAAAAATTTTCTGGTAGCATAAATCTAAGCCGAAATACAAGAAGATGATGGGCAAGCCATGTAAAGGTTCTTGGGTAGATTATGGTACCAAGTTGCACTTCTATTTCTTTATACAAGATATGCAGCTAACCACTATTGAGTGATAGAGATAAAGGAGTCCTTATGAATATGTGTAATAATGTAAACCAATAAAAGATGTGCCTCATGAACAAAAATTGGAATAGGGTGATAGTAGTAGTGTTTCAACAATGCTTGTCGCGAGGAAGTCTTAAGAGGTAAAATCTAAACAATCCAAGCCTAAGGCAAGAAAAATAAAGTGTTCTAAGTGACTGAGTTTTGACCATGTTGTAGCTTAGTGTCCAACTCAAAAGGTTATGTACAATGTTAGAGATAAAATAAAGAGTGGCGATGAAGAAGAGCATAAGGGGAGGTTTGTTGATATAGATAAGAAGGGAGTGATTGTTGAGGAGGGAGAAGGTGAGAATGCATTAGATAGTATTATAGTGAGCTTGGTTCTTAGGAAGGCATTGCATGCTTAGTAGGAAACAAATATTGAACAACAAGAAAGCCTTTTTCATACACATACTATCTAGTTTAGGATTGGATTTGTTCTTTAATAATTGATGGTGAAAGTTGCATAAATATAACCTCTAATTCATGGGTTAGGAAAATGGGTTTGACAATTACTCCCCATGTTAAGTCTTATAGCTTAGAGTGGTTAAACAAGGTTGATAAAGTTAGTATATAGCGGTAAGTGCAAATTCCATTCTCTATTGAGATGTATTTTGATATGGTAACATGTGCTGTACCTCCCATGGAGGCAACACATATTTTGTTAGGTAGATTATGGTAGTTTGATTGGGATGTTTCTTATAATGGAAGATTTAGTACTTATTCTTTTAGCACAGATGGTAAAAGAATTGTGTTAACCTATTACAAGCGAGGAGGTTTTGAAAGATTAGAAGGTCTTCGTTAAGAATGAAAAGAAGTAGAGTTTATTAGCACTTTTGGGATCTTAAAACTAAAATTTTTTCTACAGGTGTTTCAAATAGAAAGAATCTTTGTATAGGTTGTAAAGTTAAGAGAAATTAAGATTCCATAGCAAATCTTCGATATCCCTAGCCTAATGATAAGATTTTGTCTAAGGAGGTGATCTTAAGTAGCCAAGAAGGATAAGAGATTTAATGGATGGCGAAAGAAAGGAAGAAATAGGCATTTGACAGCCAATAACAAGGTTTTCATGGTTTTAAAGTTCGACCATGGAGCCAAGTAGTGAAGCTAAAAGTAAAGAAGCATTGCAAAGCTAAATAGAATCATAGTTAGTTTCAAGTATGTGATCCTCGACCTCAATCCTATAGACAACTTTATTTTGCTTTTTTGTTTAAGCTTAGAGTAGTTTATTTTTTTAATAGACATTATTATTATTTATCAAATTGGAATTATGCCTATGCCCTTAGAGGTGTCAAGGGAAGATATAAATACTTTTGTTTGCATTAAGGTTTTAGTTAATGAGTTGTTGATAGTCTTTTATCATTGATCTTTTTGTGAATTCTTTTGAGAGAATTGAACCTAGAGATTGAATTCTTAAGTTTCGGTTATTCTTATCAATCTATAGTGTTAGACTGTAGTGAGCATATTGTTCTTGATTATCAACACTTTATATCATATCAGTTTTTCGATAATCAATATTTTCATTGAATCACTTAGATTGTATGCAATATCAATCTAAGAGTTCAACCCTTAGATCGACTTAACCTTTGGTGCATCATATCCTTAGTTAAATCAATTATACCCTTTCTGTTATTGTAATTCTTAAATTATAAAAACCCTAAAAGCACAAAAATACACCAAAACCTAAATTTTTAAATCATACGACATTCTCTTAGAGATCTTTTCATATCAAACATGTTATTAAGCAAATAAGACATGTTGTAGGTGGTTTTCAATAACTACACCTAAAGAAGTGGGATTATGAATAGCAAATAAATCCAAAATGCTAGGTGATTTATTTGCAAATAAATCCAAAATTACTACTTAATTATGTTACTTTATGAATAGCATAGTTTTAAAGGAGTGTTATATAAAGATACATATTTTTAAATAACTTCGATAAAAGAACATAATTTTTTATTTGATTGAAATCATTACGGTGGATTTTATTTTATTTGTTCAAGTCATATTTATTTATTGTATTCTTTTTTATCTTTGCTCAATTGGTACTTTTTTTTTTTTTCATTCACTTGATTCCTACATCCCAAATTTTTTTTTATGATAATTATATTTCCATTTGATTTATATCTATATATTAGATTATACATTGCATTACATTATATTATTGTCTATGGGTTACTTTTATTTATTAGGTTATTTTGTATTTTATATGCACTGTATTATACATCCATCATATTTTTATTATTTTCATTGATAATTTTACATGTAATTATTCTTTACTCGCAATTATGTAGGTGTGTTACTCACTAGTATAACATTAAAGCAAATGATCATATTTGGTGTCCTTAGTGTTATTTTTATTTTCCTTGTTTTTTCTTTTTATTTGACATGATAAAGCTTTTACTCATATAATTCTTGTAAGCTTACTTCTTTACACCAATTCGCATCCACTAATTTTTAAATTTACCTTTCATTCAACCAACTCTTTCCATTCTTCCACTACAAAAATCAAAGATAAAGTGATATATACAATTTAAATAAGATGTTTCGTATAATTTTTTTTAAATGAATATCATTGAAAAATGAGACTTATTGTATTAATCTTTTCAAGCACATACATCACTGATGTATTATTTGCTTGTAATGTATAATAATGGAAGTTGTTGCGACAGTGAAAGCAGCGAGTTATATGTCAGATTTTTTCTATTTGCAATCAATGGCGAGATCAGTCGTGGGGTTAATTTCCGAACCACCTATCAGCCTTAGTATCAATTCCACGACTACATCATGTTGTTCGCCTATGAGACATAGATGTAATGTTGATAGTTGGAATTCAATCCTTTGAATTAATGATGCGGTTGCAACAGTGAAGCCCAACTTATTAATTGTAAAAGGAGGATCAAGGTGATTCCATTGACTCTCTCTCTCTCTCTCTCTCTCTCTCTCTCTCTATATATATATATATATATATATACCTGAAGAGGTTTAGGGCATACAGAATCAAGTAGCCATCCGCGATATATCAATTATCATGGAGTCCGAGGACTACATCATTTTAGCTGTTACAACCTTGGGCTTAGTTTCGGTTTTCAAGCCTTTCATCTCAGTCTTGAAATGGCTGTATGTCTTGTTCTTGAGAAAACCTAAGAACTTAAGAGAGTATGGTTCATGGGCTCTGATTACAGGCTCCACAGACGGTATAGGAAAGACATTCGCATTCGAACTCGCGTCACAGGGTCTTAACATAGTTCTAGTAAGTCGAAACCCCACCAAACTCAAAGCAACTTCGGACGAAATACATCAAAGGTATGGAAAATCAGTGGAGGTTAGAACCATAGTCATCGACTTCGCGAAAGCTCACGGGATCGATGTTGCTAATGCAGTAAGAAGAGGAATACAAGGGCTTGATATCGGAGTATTGATTAATAATGTAGGAATAGTACATCCTTTTAAAAGATATTTTCATGAAGTCGATATGGACTGGATAGAAAGTATGATAAAGGTGAACGTGGGTTCGGGTTTATGGGTTACTAAAGCGGTACTTCCTGGAATGTTGAAGAAACGGAAAGGAGCAGTGATAGATGTTTGCTCCCTTTCTGCTTGCTTCCCTTCCTTCCCTTTGTATACGATGTATGCATCTACAAAATCGTAAGTTCTACTGATCTCCATTTTACAATTGCGCGAAATCATTAAATTTTTTAATTGTGTTCATGCATACATACATATATATGTATGTATGTAAAACTTAACTATGCAACTCCATTCAACTTGAATTGTACAGGTGCATGAAGATGTTCTCGAGGTCCATAGGTTTGGAATATAAGAAACAAGGAATAGATGTTCAGTGTCAGGTACACGGCATTTTGCTTCTAAAAATTGGTTTGGATCTAACATTAACTTATGAATTAACCATTGGTGTTTCTCGTATATGTTGTTGTAATGAGACCAAAAAGAAAGGAAATTACAAAAAAATGACCAACATGATTACTTTTGATGTGTTGTACTGAGACATATAATGGTATATATACATCCTAATACTTTTGCCTTGTAATATTTTAAGGTTTCGCTCTTCGTGAAGACGAAGATGACAGAGTTTTTGGAGTGGCCGGACATCGTTATGCCATCAGCGGAGACATTTAGTAGGGCATGTGTACGATGGATCGGCTATGAGCAGCTATGTTGCCCGTATTGGGTCCACTCCGTTCAATGGTTCATAAGCTCATTGTTTGTTGAGTCGTTTCTGAGTTGGTGCATACTTCAACTTTCCCGCACCACACGAGAGAAAACGCTCCATCATACAGCAATCCATCACAAGCCATTAACGATCGAGACTCATACCCATGCATGACCGCTTGGCGCGATATTGACTGATTTATCTTCAATCAATCATTATCTGTTGTCAAAACGAAGGGAAATTAAAATGAAACAAAGAAAATGAGGGAGAAAAAGAAGGAACGTAATCATCTGGTGGAGCAGGTGGATGATGGCCAAAAAAGAAAAGAAAGAATGGTCCAAGTAAAGTTATATTCCTTTTGACATAGCAATTATCTGTACCATTCGATTTAGTCGTAGATTTTAATATATTTTCCGATTTCAAAATGTATTAGCAAACGGTGTTACGTGTTATGGAATTTACTGTTCTTGATGGAGTTTTATGTTGCTGTGCACGCATGATGACAAATTTAACATACTTGTTGAGATGAGACAACTAGGGATAACTACAAATATCTTCATTAGGTGCCTAATTTTTTGGCAAGGCTACATTCAATTCAGTTGCGGTTTGGCTACTTATATATGAATTACCTTGAAATATTATGATTAAAAAATTTTGAAGTGTATAGCTAAAAGTGTCGGGGTTGTTTTACAATTGGATAAATACAGTGTACAAGTGAAAAGGGAAAGATCTGCGAGATTGTGTGTCTACATTAAATTAAATTAAATTTTTCCTTAGCATTGTCATTCATTTCATAAAGCTTTCTAAATTTCTTACTAAGAGTGAGCTCACCATCGTCTTCAATAGAGGATCCCAATTCTACTGTTTTGAAACCTATGTTCTTTTTTGTTTCATTCCTAAAAAAGTCGTTATCTCTATTTTGTTCGACATTAGGATCTTTCTTACTGTTTTGGCATCACTTATATCTATTCCTAGTGATTTTTGTTCATTTATGATGTCATTTAATCTATCAATCTATTGGACCTTTCCTTTGAGACTCATTTTAAATAATTCATAACCTTGGATTAGGATATTCCTTTCTTTCCTTAACCTACGGTCTCCTTCATATATAGATACAAGCTTATTCTATATCTCTTTTCTACTTGTACATGTAGTTACACAATTGAATTAGATACAACATAGAGTACAAAATAACATGTGCTCGGCCTTTTAAATTAAGGAAAACTTCCTCATTGTCTTTAATATCAAACTCCTTTTCTTTATTTACTTCATTTGTTGTAGTAGTAGTAGGAACGAAGAGTCCTTTCAATAAGACAACTAAAAACTCAGTTCTATTGCCCTAACAAATGTTCCATCTTCCATTTCCAATAAGCAAAATTAGTTCGATTAAATAAAGGATAACATTCATTAGATTATCCTTCAAACAAGAAAACACTATTGGTTCCCATGATCTTTAACTCTAAAAGTATAATAGTATTTATGAAAAATAAGGACTTAGATTTTGATATTGAATGTTACTTTGTCATCAAATCAATGCTAGCTTTGGCACTAAATATGGGTCCTAAGTTAGCAAGTAAGAGGATGTGTAAGTGCTCCCATGGCATCTTAGTTGGGGAAGTGAGGGGTATTAGGTATAAATCGGTTTTATTTGAAACTTTTTGTTTTTTCGGTGATATAATGCATTAATAGCAACAAAAAAGGCCCTTAGTCCATATGGAACTAGGCAGAGTAATAGAGCTTATAGCTCCATAATCCTTGAACATAATTAGTAATAGAAATATTATCAAGAGTCTATTCTTCTTTACATAACCCAATAGAAAAAAAAACACCATTCTTAAAAAAAAAAAAAAAAGATAAACAAAAGATGGGAGAAAGCAAAAAATTTAAAATGACTTTGATCTATCTTTTGCAACGAGCTAGCAAGAGCATCAACAACAACATTCAACTCCCTAAAAACAACTTTGAAGCTCTATTGCCTAAAGCGAGAAACTTTTCCCTACAAGCAAAGACAACATTATAATAGGATAGTTTATAATTTATAGTATATTGTAGTAAGTAATAGGTAGCTAGGGAATCTATCTTTATCTCAACATCAAAATAACCTTAATTAAGGCAATAATGCAACAAAATAAAGATTCCAAAGCTATGTTGTTAAAATGTATAAAGATCCCACTTTCCTTGTAAATCCAAGGATCCATCTTCCTCTGTTGTCGTGCATAACCCCTCCAATAGCAATTGTATTAGAGAGGGTGAGGACTAAGCCATTCATATTTAGTTCGATCCATCTAGAGGTTGTGTGGAATTGGCATAAGTTTGTTGGCTTAATCTTGAAAAATTTCTATGAGTACTTGAGATAAGCCTAATGTTCATGTGTTAAGGATCTAATGGAGTAAATAAGGTTTTCATTTTGATCCTCTACATTAAACATCATTTTATTCCTATAACGCCACAACTTTTAAAGCATGATAGCTAAAATGAAGGTTATAAGAAAATTTATTCGAAACTTTATTCTATTTTTGCATATTCCTTTTTCTTTTTTAGTTGATCATTGAAAACACTTAGATATATCAAAGTTATAACATAGAAGCCATTGATTACTTAGATATTCAAATGATTTTCAAGTAATAGCAATCAAGTACATAAAAAATGAAATGTGGAATAGAAGAGTAAGTGTAAGAGAAGATAAGCTATAGTCTTCTCTACTAATATTACTAGCTTAATTATTAAACATCCAATGAAACACTTTTTAGATAAAGTTAGTGAGTTTGTAAATAGTACTATTTGCAACCTTACAAGTACAAGCTCTCTTAGTTGCTATGTCCTTTATGACTAAACCTGGGCTTACGTAATAGAAATACCGCTCTTTCTACGACTACTTTCGAATCATTGCCTTTATCTTTATCACAACCTTATCACCTGTCATTTAGTTCGACTAAGGATGAAGAAAGAACCATTATAGTCCAATGCTAACTTTTTCAAAGGGATCGGTATTTAGTTGGAGAACTCTAATCACTTCCTTTAATGGGTTACAATGCATGCCTAATTTAGATTTACAAGTTATATATTTAATTAAATTCAGTTTAAGGCATTAAATCATTCCAAGCAAAACAAACAATTACAGTTTAAAGCATTAACCCAGAATCACATAACTAAACCTACAAATATGCACATACAAGCATGTGCATAATCAAGCTATCTAACAAACAAAACTAAGTATACTCTTAAGTCTCCGAATATTATAAAATAGTATTCCAAAATATAGTAATGTATTGATTATAAACTTATTTGAAGTCTCTTATTTGCTCACTTAGGTTAGGTCTGATGTAAGGTTGCTTCATCGCAACTCAATCTTATCATATAAATACCCTTTTAGTATTTATACTCTTATTGTATATAAGCTTTTAAATTACAATTTTACTTAATTATCTAAGCTTTGTATTACTTATTATTGATCTAGTCCTAGACCGGTTTTTGATTCAGTTTTCAAATTGGGTTCTAATTTAGTTTTTTATTACAGTTTTTTATATATAAACCCTAGGAACTCTTCCTGATCCAATATGTGAAATTCATCTAATTATTTTTAGGTATCCTAAATCTCCTATTTAACTTCTAATCAATATTTTGGTTTGTGTTGTACACTCTATTCTTAATCTAACTCCCGAATTTGGTCTTGATATGAGAATAATCTATATTTTCCACATAATTTCCTAAATTTATCTTCTAAACTAGATTTATACCTTATTATTAATGTCACAAATTTGTTCATTTACTCTAATAATTTTTTAATCACTTAACTTTCCATTTCCATATATTATTCATTTACACATAACCAACACATATCTACATCTCAAATACTACAAATACCATCTTCTATCACCAACTAAAATTTCAAGATATCTAATTACACACTAAATTAAAATTTATAAGACAATAATTATAACTATGGAAATGATATTATCTGGAAATATCGGTTACCGAAAAAATTAAAGTTTCTAATATCTTTTTCTTCTTCTTCTTCTTTCTTTTCTTCATTCTCTTCCTTTCTTTCTTCTCTTTGTCACCCTGGTCCTCCCTTTCTCTCTCTCTTCTTCTCTCTCTTCTTGACTCTCTCGTCTAATTCTTCTCTCATCCTTCCCCCTTATGTTTTCTTATTTATAAAAATTTTTACCACCTTGATTAAGGTGGTGATATATATACTTTTTTTTTGTTAGTTTAATTTTATGTGATCTTTCGCGATTTATTATTTGTGAAGTTCCATAAAATATTTAAAAAATAATAAAATATTATATTATATATTTAATCTAAAATTTCTATTTCTAGACTTATAAAAATTTAACTCAACAAACTTTACTTTATAATCTTTATTAGTTGTATTTCAACTTATTTTTGAAATCTAGCTTTATAAGACTATTCTTTATAACTTTTGAGGGACTTATATTACCATTTGCTTTTGTTCGAAACTAATTTTTCATTGGTTTTATGTTTTAAGATAAAATCATAAATATACTTTTCTTTAATATAAGATATATATGAATGAGTTCTATTAAACATTTAGAACTTATTCATATATATTTTATATATAATTTTACTCACTAGTATTAATTATTATGATTACGTAGTTGATTTTAAAAGATTTATCATAAACTATATTTAAAATTATGAAACTCTCTAGTATGGTAATTTGACTTGATAAACTTGATAATTATAATAAAACCGTATATAGATGTGCTTAATTTGAGATATTAAAGCTATTAAATTATTTCGTTTGAGCTATGTACGTTTACTCATTAGCTTAGGAATAGGGTTAAGGCCGTTGTTTGCATCTAAAGAACCATAATATTATGTTGATAAATCTATATCTTTACCGACATTTAAAAATTGAGGTACACATTCTTAAATAGGAGATTGGACCATTATCCATAGGAGGAGGCACAAGACATTAGAAAACAAAATCAATACGTACAGAGCACTAGAAGAATTGAATACGAAAACACGGTTATCTAACATTTGTTAGTTATGATTCAATAGCAAGAGGTGGTTAATTATTCCACATGCAGCTAACATATCAGTATATCATGTTTCTCACTCCTCTTTTTTTTTTTTCCTCTGTAGCTTCATAATTTGGTAAATATGCTGTTTATTTTCCATTTACGTGTCTTAGCTCCGAAAGTAAGTTTGCAAATGGAACATCATGAGAAGTGCTTAACGTGCCATCCGTGCTTTTTTACCATAGGCATCTTGCTGCGAAGTTGGTGGGCGCATCATTAATTCGGTCGGAGTGGCTTGTGGTTTCGGAATCCTGTAAAAAAATGTGTTCTTTATACAATGGATCTTAGCCGCTACTCATATTCATTCAGTAATTCAACCCCGTCTTCATTTCTTAATGTTGTAAGTTTATAAATGGGATACTTTGAGAGTTGCTTAATGTGGCATATCAATATTTTATGCAGCTCTTCTTTTTAGGTAATTCTACACATTATAAAGAGCTGTTTAAGTAAAGTTGTTTAACAAAATTAATAATAGTATTTTATGAAAAGAGTAAAGCCCAATGGCTATATTGGTTGTTAAATTGTCTAACAATATATCACGGGAACTCATGATAGATAAAGTTGCCCAAGCAAGCACCTACTTGCAAAGCACCTTTTGGTACATATGAATTATAAAGGAAAATGAGATACTTAATATGGGAATTTCTATCGAGTATCCTTTATAAATTTACTCTAACTAATACATTTATAGTGAGCTTTTATCTTTTTTCACCTACATTAAAGTTAGTGTGTCAATTTTCTCTTCTTCGATTTTCTTTCTTTTCTTTTCTTTTTTTAATAAATTCATGTGTAATGTTGGTTTATAACCAAAATGATCTGAATTGCATCCTAGCAAACTTCTTCTTCCTCTTCTCCATTTTGTTTCTTCAAGTATTAGATATTAGCCTACCGAGCGGCGATACACAACCAATTATTCTTCGAATCTGAACCTTGCTAGAGACGGAAGGAATTAATATTTTGTCAAGTATTTCTTTTGCTCAAATAGAAGTTAGTTAGCCACCTCAAAGATTTTCTCAGTTTCCAATGATTCGTGTAAGAGTTAGTAAAACTCTTCCTGTTTTGCTGCATTGAGTAAAAACCCGGGCAATTGGAAGCTAGCCTGTGAGTGTAGGATCTCATTTATGCAACTGAATTGTAAGATTATAATATGGTGAGTGAATAGTGGATACGCACGAAAGAGTTAGGTAGCGTTCATGAATTACCCTCCTCGACGTAAAAGTGATCTAATGGTGGTCGTTTGTTTCCTTTATGCACAAGCTATGTACCTCTCCCCACTGCTAGCCATTTTTCGTTTAGCCGGCAGAGATAGGTCCATGGTCCCCTTTCCAACAAGAAAAAGTTCCATCGTTTCCGTGTCGGTCCATATTTCGAATGCAACAACTACCACATGAAGAAGGAAAGTATAGGTTTGTAGACCCATTTATTGTATTAAACTTTATGGATTTGTCTCGTATTGGAGAGTAAGAAACGGTTGTTCTAAACTTACCGACTCGGTTAGACCGACGATTCAGAGTACAAGATGTCTTAAATTCTTAATCATTGTGCTTGCATGTTTTGTTGGCTGGAGAGAGTATATATAAATGGAGCCTACCTCAATTATGATGTACTGTCAGAAAATAAAATCTTTCACCTAAGCAAAATTAAACTCACACTTTCTCTTTCAGTCCAATACATAAATAAACCCTTAAACTTTGAAAGTGAAACTCAATTAAACATTCAAACCTCAAATTATACAAATTAGTCTCAGATTTACAACATTACTAATAGTTAGTTGACTTAGAAAAGTTAGTTGACTTAGAAAAGCAGATGATAAGAAGTACTTCCAGGTTCACACCTAATTTAGATACATTTTAAAATTTTTTTATAACATATAAGATATTTAAATTTGTACAATAGACATGTCATCAAATGGACATCCATCTATGCTAAACTCAAAAAATCCACATTTGATTCTATCTGCAACCCATCTTTCCTAATATTTATTGTAATTAAAGCCTCGAGGGTTTATGGAATCCTTAGGCAGTAACTATTTTCCATTTTCATTAAAACGCGAAAGTCTACACTCGGTGCATCTTCCACAACTCCAATTTTTCTCGAAGTTTAAATAGGTGAATGACTTATTTGTGAAATTTAATTATTTTATGCTTACTTGTAAAATTTTAATATTTTATAAAATTTAAATAGGTACCATGATTCATTAGATTTTTAAAACTATTTATTATGCAGACTTGATGTATATATTCCAACATTATATTGATATGTATGATATGTTCAAATTATGAGAAATTTTTAAAAATGATCCATTCCATTATTATGTGTACTGATATTTTATTAGTATTGTATACGCAGCGTATAATATCTAATAAATTATTTTTCATTATGATGATTAATAAGATTATGTCCATTATTAAGTCATGGCATAAAAATTACGCTTTTAATTTGTTTGTCTTTTCAAAATGTCGCTACTATTGATATTATTAGTATCACTATCCGCGATATCTAAACTCTAAGTGTGGTAAGAAACATGAAAATGTGTGTAAAACAAACCCCTTTTGCCATACTGCAAAGTATACGAGGAGAGAAATATTAGATTTCTTTCCTTTTAATAGCAATCAAACCTAGGTCGACTAGCTGTGTACTGCATTTGCAACATAAATATAATGGAGACACATGACTAATTCCACATTAAATGAATGCTACTTACTAAGGTTAGTGATATTAGATGACCAATACGTAAATAATTCAATGGTTCTAACTGAGGAAAAATACTTTAATGATACTGTTACACTATTTATTTTAATAAGTGGTGGAAAAGTATTAATAAAATTTTAATATGTTAAAATATAAACCAATAATCATTAATATATGCTTAAATATCATTTATATTTTTTTACGATTCATACAAATACGTAGCATACTGATGCTAATTATTGATGTTAGTGATTTAGATCGGCCGGACCAAATAGGTATATAAGTCAATGGTCCTAACTGAGTAGATGAGCAGTGAACAACATTAAAAAGGGCCGAAGAGGAAATTTATTGTTCCTTAAAAAATAACATTAACTAGGTCTAGGGATACATGTCAAGTTGCTGTCCACTTGTTCCCGTGAAGTGGATGCTATTAAATTCCTGGGATCACTCTTCGTGAGATAATCATGGGAACATACCTATCCTGTCATTAATTTCCCCAACTGACTCCACAAGGAATTTATATGTCGTGAATAGTGTATCCAAGTCTTCAAACATTGAACATTCATTCATTACACAGCCCCACAACTTGAAAAGGTTGATATATGCAGATGAATGCATAACAATTATTTTCCTCCATGTTATTTATTTATTCTTTTCTTTTAGAAAGATGCGGGCATAGAAGCTAAAACTTTTAAGCCATCGCACGGATAATCCGGGTGTAACAGCAAGAGAAGTAATTTAGCCTGTTGGACTGAAAAGCTTTCTCAGTTTTCGGTAATCATGTCTTTACCTAAATTTTCAGGAAAATTTATGTCATTGATTCGCCTTGAGACATCGTAAGCTTTGTTTCCTTAAGGTATCTGAGCATGTCTTATCTCACATTATTCTTTTTTTCTTTTGTCCAATAAAATTTTATCCATCTAGAAAAGTCTCTACATTGAAAATTCGAATAACAAGAGAAAGCTTGAATAATTGGAATGGAAGTTTATCAACTTGTTGATACCCTATTTTTGTCGCTGTTTATTTGTATTTTTATTTTGAAATTCTTAGAAGAGGGCAAGGAGTCTTAATTTAGGAGAAAATACAAAAAAAAAAAAAAGTAGAAAAATTAGTAAAATACAAAAATAGAAAATTTTAGAAAAGTACAAAAAATAGAGGAATTTTATTTAAAAAAAATAAAAAAGGAAATTACGATTTATTTTTTCTTTAAGCTAGGCTATTTTATCATGTTTTTAGATTTTTTTTTCTTTTTAAAAAACGAAACCAAAAAAAAAAAAAAAAACAGAAAAAAAAGTGGGGTGGTTAAACTAGGTCTTATGCTTGGCTCGTAAAGTTTGGAAACAAGCCAAAGGCCATGTTTGAATTGCTAGTGTGGGGTGCGCTTAGAGTGCACCCATGTTTTTCACATAACACAGTGGTGTGTACCTTGCGCGTGACCTAGTGGCCCCTGCATTTTCAATGCTAGAAATCATGAATAGCAATGGTGAAAAAGGTACGTGACCATGTTTGTTTTTTACTTGATTGAACTAATTTTTGGAGAATATTTCATGAAATTAAATGCAGAAATTCAAAGAGCACTTAAGGTACTTCACATCAAGCCCAAAAACTTATCCATATTCGTTCATCAAATTGGTCAAAATCGGTTTGAAAATTTGGAAAAAAACTAAAAACTAGAGCTTTGTAATCATAGCCATTGATGATCTTTGCTAAGTAAATCCGAGCTCTTGTCAGTATAAATAGAGGTATAAGGAGTCCATTCAGTCACAACGATTACTAAAATTAGCTCTAAAGCACATTTACTACACTCCTCTCTCTAGTATGAATTTTCTCTATATCTTACTAGGAGTAATAACCTCCATAATGGTTTTTGACAAAAACCACCACTACCATCTACTTCTCTATCCTCAATAACATAAGATTCCACCCTCATTTGAAGCCTAGCAAGCACTACTCAAAGGAGGCAGCCACTACCATCGATAGCTGACTTCAAACAGCTACCAAACCACTACTATAGCCCTTGGCAACATCTTAAACCCGCTAAACCCAATAAAAAAACACGTAAAGGTGGCCTTACCTACTTGAAATAATCATCCAAAGCTATTGTAGATTCTCCTTGAAGTTGCTGGTCATCTTCTTTAAGTTTGGACTCTAACTCTTGAACCAATCTAGTGAAGTTCGACCTGTCCCCTTAATTTGGTCCAACCCCTTGTTTTAATTCAACTATATTTATTATTTATTTATTTTATTTGTATCTATAAGATGTAATTGTAAAAGAAATCCAAGAAAAAAAAAAGAAAAAGAAAAGAAAGAATAAAAAGGAAAAAGAGGATGGAGTAGTTTGTTTTTTTAATTGTTTTTATCCCCAATCAAAACTCAAAAAATAAAATAGAATAAAAAAAAGAAGAAAAAAAAAACCGTTTTACTACTCAAAAAATCAATTTTCCAAAATAAAAATGAAATAATCCATTTTCCAAAATAAGGCCTTTTAGAACTTTTTAAAATAAAAGTAAAATAAGTTAGGGCTTTTTTGAATTTTCCCAAAAATAAGAACACTAAATTAGGACCATTTCCTTTTAGTTGTTTTTCTTAAATAAAATTATATGGCTAAAGAACTTAAAGAAAACCATTTTCAAAAGTTAAAAGAAATCAACTGGCTTAAATTTTTTTGAAACAAACTATAGAAGTTTAATCTTGGATAGCGGGTATGAAGCACTCGTAGCAATTACGTGGCGACTTAAATATAAAAAGTTTTCTTTTTTCATATTTTGAAAATAATCATTCAATTTCATTAATTTAGTTGCATGTGATATAATTTACTTTTGAATTTAAAATTTTAAAGGTATATTAAAAAGTAAATCTAAATTTGGAAAGTTAAAAAGTAATACCTGTTAAGAGTTTGATAAGATAGCCTCCATATCTAAAATCTTTGGTTTTCAAAACCTTTTTCTTAAAATCGGTTTTTTAAGTAGACTAGTGTTTAGGTTAAATTAATTTACCTAATTGATTTAACTTAGCCCGCTCTTTTTCCTGACTCTGATTAAGTAGCGACTCTAAGAATTTTTCAAAATATGTTTAAAAACCAAGTTTTTCTTTACTCTTAATTGAATGTTAATATTAAACTAGTTAGGATTTAATATTAAACAGGTTAGGGTTTAATACTAATTGAGTTAAGAAAAATAATAAAACTGGGAAAAAATTAAGCTTGACATGATGGTGACTTTACTTAGGATGTCAAGAGAGTTAACCACTTAAAATTCTTTTTGAAATTAAATTTACCTTTCCTCTGAGGGGGGGCATTATGTAGGCTTCGGGTGTAGTAGTATAACCACTGCTTAAGGTTGATTAGGTAGCCCTACTTAAGCTATGATGTGATCAATGAAGGCAGTTTTTAAAAACGAGTGAGGTCACAAAGTGTAAGGACCTTTAGAACCCACTCTAATTACATATACCTCCCTTAAAGCTTGATTTAATATACTACTCCAAAGAATTTCAACCTTACTAATGTTTGAAAGTTTTAGAAATATGATTGTCTTTTTAAAAGATAAACATCAAATCAAACAGTAGAGTTGCAACTTAACAAGTAATGTACTAACCTAAAACGGTTCTAATCATATGCATGTTTCTATGTATATTCTTTTATTGATAACTGATTTTTCTCTATGAAATGTTTAGGCATAGAATGGCAAATAACCAAGTAAACAAATCAGAGAACTGATGGGCTATAGGGCCTCCATAGGATTCATGAGCAGCAGCTAAAGGCTAAAATTGATTACTTGAAGGAAAAGCTCAAGTGTTCTAAAGCTCATAACTAGGCATTAAAAGCTCTCCTTAGACAAGTCATTGGGGAAACTCATTAAATGTTGGAAGACCTTAGGACTTTGCGAGACTTAATTTAAGGGTTTTTCTAGTTCATAGCTAGGAGGCCTAGAATAAATATCATGTTTCAAGAATAAATGTCATGCTCTCTTCTTTGGTTTTTTGTACTTCGATTTTCCAAAATAATAAATAGTTCTCTTCAACTTATCATTCTTCATTCTTTAATACTCCCATTTCTAAATAGGTGCTTTAATAGCCATTCATCTACCTTTTTTTCCCCTCTCCCTTAGGGAAATGTAAATAAAATTTATTGACATGTAAATAGCCCTAAAAATCACCATCCTTATTTGTAATTTGATTTCTTGCTTTTTGTAAAATAAAACTTTATCTTTCTCTCTCGCATACAAAAAAAAAAAAAAAAAAAGAAAAGAAAGAAAGAAAAAAAATGAAAATGAAAAGAAAAGTTGCTGATGGTTATAAATCCTTATAGGCCTAACCCAAATATGAAGGGGCCAATGCGAGTCCAAGACCCTTCGACCTGCTAAGGCATCTAAACCATACAAGACCCTTTGACTTGTTAAGGTAGCTAGCTCAAACACTTGGCTTGTTAAGGCATCCAATGAACCCTTAACCACTTGACCCATTCGAGCAGCCTACCCAAACATAAACCATTTGGCTCATTAAGGCATCCAACCTAAACAAAGCCACTTAGCCTGTTAAGGAAGCTAATCTAAGCAAAAGCCCCTCAACTTAGGTAGCAAACTACGGCCCATCAAGGTAGCTGAACCAAACATAATCATAGCCCATCAAGGTAGCCAAATCAAGACAAAACCCTTGGTCCATTGAGAAAAAAAAACCCCAAACATATACCAAGTCAAATATAACCTCAGTCTTGAATTTAGATCAAATGAAAAGTATCAAAATTGGGGCATGTTTTGAGAAAATGGGAGGCAAAAACCAATCTTCACCTTAGCAAATAAATATAGATTCCTTCCTAAGGAATTGGTAACTCACTTTTAAAAAAGGTTTAGGATGAAAAGAGGTAAACTATATTCCACATACTAACCCTTGAAATACTTTGAGAGTTGAATGACATAATTTTAGACTCATTCCTTAAAATGGTCAATTTTGAATTCGATATGCAAATTAAAATGAAGTTAGGCATTCATTTTCAAATCCCAAACACAACCATCCCTTGTTAAGCTTGTTGGACCAATTTGTAGAATTTTTAAATTTAAATCCTATTAAGAACTATCCCATAATGAGGTAATTCGAAGGTTAGGGTCTTTGATTAGGAGAGAAGGATAAAATTAGTTTGTGCTTACTTTAGTAACGTTAATTCAAAGATGAATTTTATTTTTGATAAGTTATTTTTCTTTGAAATGAAGAGGAGTCGACACCTATTAAACACCTTAAGCTTATGCTTACCTTACCTGAGCCTATATACTTAAAATCCATGGATTTAGGACCTTCAATCTCTTAAAGTCAAAGACTTGGTAATAGAGGCCTAAAGAAAAGGGGTAAGGTAAAAAAAAAAAAATGATAGAATGGGGAAACAAAAAATATATATTTAAAAAAAAAAGAGAGAGAAAAAGAAGAAAGAAAAGCGGTTGGAAAATTGGGCTTAAGTGTAAGACGAAATTCCTAAAAGATATATTTCATACTAATAGAGGTAGCAAAACTGAATCAAAAGGCCAGGAATCAAAGCCCAAATAGCTCTAGAATTGTAAGGCCCTGAATCACATTCTAAGCTCAAAAACACAAAACCTCCATATCTACTCTGAATCACACTTCAAAATCACAAACAAGAAAGACTTTCTTACCTATACTAAATAACATAAGGCTTTCCTACTCATAATGCTACCCTTACTTAATAAAGTTTTTCTAATCTTAAAGGATAATTTATCTTTAATAAAGTTATTTTTTGAAACTAGGGCAAGCACACTTTTAATTTTTCCTAAAAGTTCTTGACTGGTATGCTTAGGTTGAATAAAAGTATTGCTTTCAAAATAAGGCCTTCTCATTAATCCTTTTTGAAAACCTTTGACCAAATGCCTAAATTCATAATGTTGAACTGAAAAAGACCTAACAGATTGATCAAAATATGTCACTTGCAAAATAGACTATAATTTTTGGGAATGTAGTCAAGAACAGACCTAGAGTTTGTAAGGAAGCTCTCTTTAACTAGACACTAATCATGAGTTACTTTTTCTTAAGGAAAGGAATGTTTGAAATCACAAAGCCTCATGAGGAAGCCTAGCATTAGGGTAAGGGGACATTCTCAAGAAATATATGAGATACCCTACTTAGTTACCGAGAAAGGAGATGATTATAACATTTGCTCCTTAATAAGAATTTATACCTGTTAGTAAACTTTTAGAAAAAAAAAAAAGAAAAAAAGAAAGAAAAGAAGAAAATTAAAAAGGAAAAAATAAAGAAAAGAAAAAGGGAGAGAAAGTAAAGGCTTGTCATAAGTTCTTTGTCCATTGATCCATGTTAGCTCAATTAGTCAAACTTTCAATTTAGGTCATCTGTTTCCTTTTTAATGTGATCACACATTTTAAACTAATCACATTAATCTAAGTCATTAAGGGACTGAATCCCTGATACCTATTTTGTCATTAGAGGATTTTCACTAAATTTTTTATCTGTAAATATTTTTCAAGTAAGGATGTTCTTTAAATTGGTCACATTCCTCGTTTTCCTTCTTCAATCCCTTATTTTATTTTTAGGGTACCGGTTAACTCTTAGAGTGTTATCCTGTCTTTCATATTTCTTTCAGGTTTCTAGCTAGCTCTAAGAGCGTTGTTCCAGCTTCAATCCATTTTTAGGGCTCTAGCTAGCTCTTAAAGCGCTATCCTTTCTTTTAATTCATTTTTAAGGTTTTAGCTAACTCCTAGAGCATTGTCCCCTCATTCATTCTTTTTAGGGTTAGTTAACTCATAGAGCACTATTTTGATTTACTATTTTCTCTTAAGGATTAGCAAGCCCATAGGGTGCTTCGTCTTTCATCAATCTTTGTTTAAGGTTTTAATAAGCCCATAAGGCACCTATCTTTACCAATTTCTCTCTTAGCCAACCTATACAATGCTTTTCTTTACCAATTTATCTTAGCTAGCTCATAAGGTGCCTTTCTTTACTAATTTCTCTCTTAGCTAACTCATAGGGTACTTCTCTTCACCGATTTGTTTTAGCCAGCCCTTAGGGCACTTCTCTTCACCAATGTTCTTAGCTAACTCATAGGGTGCTTTCCTTCACTAAACTTTCTCTAGGGTTCTTAGCTAGCCTATAGGGCGCTTACCCTTGTTCCATCTTTAGGGTCTTAGCCAGCTTGAAGAGCACTTTACCTGTTCAACTAGGTTAATTAGCTCAATGGGGCACTTAAGGTTTTAGCCAGCTCGAGGAGTGCTTTGCCCATTCGCTTAGGTTAGTTAGTTGATGGGAGCATGTGTCACGCCCCGAAGCAGCAGAGTCGTAACAGCCCGGCCGTGTAAACCACCCTAAGATAGAAGTTGGCCTTACAACCGCTATCTTAGACCTGATCTACACAAGGCGTCCACGACTAACCCGCTTTGAAGTAGACAATTTGTAATTTAAACAAATCATTTACCTAAGAAAGTGAGGAAATATATATATAATCACTATAATTCAGTTATTACATTAATTAAAAATGAAAAGTAAAACATGTGTTGATTCTTCAATGTTTTTCCTCACTCCCCAGGATCCAGCAGTTGCTAGCTTCAGAGTAGTTGTTGCCGCTTCTTAGCCAGCACCTGCACGACGTCTATAGGGATGTGAGCAACCACAGCTCAGTAAGTAGGGACGGAGGACTTAAAACTATACCATACACACAACAAGGTTTTCAATCATTTATTAGTTGCAATGCATGTGCAAGCAAATGCCATCGCACGACGTTGTCCGGCCCGTCGTGAGATTAGAGAAATTGCGCCCGCTTTAATCCGGGTTGAGGAGTTACCGTTAATGCAACAGCTCACGACCAAACCCAGGCTTGTGTAATGGAGACCTTGCTCCTCCCGCGACTACCTTCGAACCACTGTCTTCATCCCCGCCGCGACCTCCTCTCCTGTCACTTAGTTCGACTGAGAATGAAGAAGGGACCATTTTGCAATCCTGCGCTATCCCTTCTGAAGGGGTCGGTATTTGGCCGGAGAGTCCTAAATCCCCTAGCGGGTTGCCATGCATGTTCGATCATGATTACTGGTCGTATATTTGATTAAGTCCAATTTAGGGTGACCAATCAATACATACAATTCATACAGTATGTACCAGAGCAACAAACAAAATCGTGGCATCACCCATAATCAAGCACATGCATACATTCAACTATCTAACAAGCACAACCAAGCATAATCTTAAGCCTCCAAAAAAATACAGCAACGTATTAATCCCAACTTACCTCGACTCCTCGCTCGCTCACTCGAGGTCCGATTTGCTCAGGCCATCGCCGGTTATCCCTATAACACGAACGTGGTTTCAGCTTTTCATATAATTGTTATAGGTTCGTTTTATCCTATAATGCTTCTTGTTAGGTTTTGTTTAAGGTTTAATATGCTCAATTATCTAGGTATTAAGTCTTTTACAATTATTCTAGGTTTGGGGTTAGGTTTAGGTTCGGTTTTCGCATTGATTTCTAAACCAGGTTTTTAGTTCGATTTTTAAGTAGCGTTTTATATTCCAACCCTAAAAATTAGTTTCAACCCATAATGTGAAATTAATCACATTATTTCCCGATAACCTAAATACCATCATTACCCTTTGTCAGTGTTTATTTTACTCGGTACAATTAAATCTATATCAGTGTACCGAATTCACTCCTAATGTGACAAATTTTTACATTTTTCATATAATTCTATAAATTCAAGTTTCCTATCAGATTTATTGTGCATTTTTATTATTCTCAAAATATCAATTTTTTTATTATAATATTTTCTATTTATTATATTTTCAATAATTACACATTATGCATTATTGCATATTATGCACATAATGCATTTCTAATATTTCTATTACCCTAATTACCATCTCTAAACACCAATTATTATTTCAAAATGTCTAAATCCATCCTAAATCAGATTTTACTCCAAATTTCCCTAATTTACAAAATTAACTATTTTTTTCCTATTACTCATTTATTACATAATTAACCTAATAATTACATCTAACACCCTAAATGCTATAAGTATCATAATCCATCAGATCTTAACACCCTAAAACATCTACTTATTCACTAAGTCAGAAATTAATAATTTAATTACTTAATTAATCCTAAATTACTCATTTTATGCCTCATTTTAGGACCTAAAAATTATCTAAAAATTTCGAAAATTAATTTTTGAAAAAGGGCTTCATAGCACTGTTCTATGTCACATGAGCATCCTACAGAAAAATTTTGAGCCCCAAACTACATCCCTAAGCCTATTTAATTTCTGGTTTAATCATGCTCGGTTTTGAACAATTTGTTAAGGACCCTATATTTCCAGACATAATTAAACTAAATCAACATTTTTCCCTAAATCTACATACAATAAAACCTCAGAATAACAAGTTTCATAATTTTCTGGGCAAAATAACTAATTTTACAAAATTATACAAGAATCGGGCTGGAATTTGGACTCACCGGTTCAGGTGGCTGTGGCCACCGCGGGCCGCCGTGGCCTTGTCGGCCGGCCTGGGCGCTGCCACCACCGTGTGGTGGTGGTGGCCGTCCACTCCCAGCTCCTCGTTTGGTGTGGGTTCCCTTTAAAACCCTTAACTGCACAGTTTTTCCTATTTTTTTTTATTTTCTGGATTTTCTCTCGAATTTTCGACTCTCCCTAATTTTCTCTGATTTCTAACTGTCCAAATGAGTTCCTGGATTTTTCCTGCTATTTATAGGGTTTTAGGGGATTTATTGTGCATTAATTTGGACAAGACAAGTGCTTTATCCCTAAATTTTTGGCTTTTATGTTATCCTAATTTAATTGGTTGAATTTTCTTTTTCAGATTCTGACTTGCCACGACCATCCTTGCATCATTCCACATCCTTCTGATTTTTTTTCTGATTTTTCCACAATTATTTTATAATTTTCTTTAATTATTTGCTTAGTTTTCGGCCAATTTTAGTAATTACGCGTATTTTTATCTACACGTAAATACATGTAGGGTACACGTGAACATTCCTAAATATTATTTTGGTCATTCTAAAATTTTTAGTATACATATAATCTATCTCTACTAATTTATTAGTTATTATATTACACTTTTTGCTTTTTCGGTAATTAGCAGTTATTATGCTTAAAATTTGAAAATTTTATAGTCTCCTATTTTACTATTTATTTTCTTAAATTTAAGTTTACGGGGTCATTTTTACTAATATTTCTCTCAATAGTTTATAATTTGGGTGTGATCGGATCCTTTAGCCGATCGCCCTAAACCTTGGGTTCTAAGTTCAATCCTACGGTTACTTGTCTGAACTTTGGGGCTTACAGCATGACCAGGTTTCTAATTAGGGTCTTAGTAGCTCAAGGAGTGCTTTACTTGTTCACTTCGGTTAATTAGCTTAATGAGGCACTACCAGGTTCAAATCCTTCACCTAAGGTCTTAGCTGGCTTAAGGAGTGCTTCATCCATTTGCTTAGGTTAGTCAGCTTAGAAGAGCATGAACAAGCTTTAATTTTTGACTTAATGTCTTAGTTAGCTCACAGGAGCACACCTAAGTTTCAATTTGTCATTTAGGGTCCTAGTTAGCTTGAGGAGTGCTTTGCTCGTTTGCCTAGGTTAGTCAGCTCAAAGGGGCATGACCAGGCTTCAATTTGTCATTTAGGGTCTTAGTTTGCTTGTAGAGCGCTTCACCCACTTACCTAGGTTAGTTAGCTTAATAGAGCACTACTAGTTTCATTTAAGGTCTTAGCCAGCTCAAGGAATGCTTTGCCCATTTGCTTAGGTTAGATGGGTTAAAGGAGCATGACTAGGTTTCCAATTTAGGGTCTTAGCCAGCTTAAGGAGCACTTTGCCCATTCACCTAGGTTAGCTAGCTCAATGGGATACTACTAGGTTCAGATCTTTCTTTAGGATCTTAGCCAACTCAAGAGTGCTTCGCCCATTTGCTTAGGTTAGATAGCTCAAAGGAGTATGACCAGGTTTCTAATTTAGGGATTTAGCCAACTCAAAGAGCATTTTACCCATTCACCTAAGTTAGTCAGCTTATAGGGGTACTACAAGGCTTCAATTTGTTGGCTCAAGAAGTGCATTACCCATTTCACCTAAGTTCATCAACTTATAAGGGCACGACTAGGCTTCAATTTGACATTTAAGGTTTTAGCCAACTCAAAGAGTGCTTTACTTATTCACCTAGGTTAGTAAGCTTAGAGGAGCATAATTAGTGTACATACCTTAATTTTGTCCCCTTTTATTTTTAGAATTTTTTAGAATAATGATGCAAAATGTGACCAAGAAAAAATAAGGCTGATTACTGGATGGGTTCAAGCTTGCAGAAAGCTCGAAATAGGTTAATGGGGAAAGGTACGAAAGGGGTAAAAATGCGAATGAAATAGTAAGCAAAAACCCACGAACAGCTTTAAAGGATATGACGTACTAAAGGAACTTCCAAGGACCCATGACACAATTCAATATGACGCATGAATTGGTTTAATGAGGTTACTTGCCACCTAACCTTACTTAAGGGGAATGATAAGAGTGATGCTGAGAGTAAACAAGTAGTGTTTATGTAAGGAAGAAAGTACTCAAATATATTGAAGGTAATCTATCTTCTTATAGCTACAAGTACAAAGGTATTTATACCCATAAATTAGGGTAACCTGCCCAAAAGAGAAAAGACAAAAAGGACATTTCCTAAAGAAGTAATGTACATGATATAAAAGGGTAAAAATGAATATATAAGAAAAGCAATCATTGGTACTATAGATTCTACATATAATATTATTTATGTAGTGATGCTACATTGGTAAGGTTGTTAGGAGATGCGAACAAAAAAGTACAGACAAATGGGTTTTTTCTAGCAGGGATGGCCTAGTTAGTCCGGTGTCTCTCTTTCTTTTGGTTTCTCGGCAAGGAAGATGCCGAGTCATTGGTCGACTCAACAATATAGAGTAATTATCAACTCAGCATACTATAGAATAGTAGGCAGTCATACAACACGGCCTTAGAGGTGACTCAGCAAGGAAGTACTTAGCCTTGGCTTTGATAAGGGTTGGTTATAACATAAGGAATCGTTGTGCCAACTTCTTTAGTCCTCAAGCTCAACTGCGGGTCAAGGGCCTTGTAGCTTGATTCCCATCAATGTAAAGGGTCCTGATTTAGGAAAAGATAACAATATATATATATATATATATATATATATAGAAAAATTAATTAACACAAAAATACGAAAATA
>JAMXBB010000006.1:26479644-26556898 GCA_024138015.1 Lumnitzera littorea
GAGTTCTTGATTGGAAGGATAACCAATCAGGGGTTCTTCATACAGTATACGACGTCTGCCACTACGAGGCCATCCTCAGTTCGTGACAATTGCTACTGCTGTTAAAGAAGACTGATGACCTAACTCAGATCTAACCAAACTGACTTGAAGACCTAGACTCGACCTGCATATCCTAACTCCTTTGGTTCGATTTCTTTTGGTTTCGTTTATATATATATATATATATATATATATTTATTTTTTTATTTTATTTATTTAACTTACCCATATATTGTAAATTGTAACAAAAAAAAAAGAAAAAGAAAAAAAGAAAAGAAAAGAGAAAGAAGAAAGAAGAAGAAAAAAGAAAAAAAAAAATGAAGAAAAGTTCTTTTTATTTTTATTTTTTGCTTCGACCTAAAATAAAATAAAAAAGAAAAATAAATAATGATAATAATAAGTAAATAATAAGAAATTTATCACTAAAGTAAACCAACTCCTATTCAAAATTAGGACACTCTTAGAACTTTCCAAAAATAAGCTTAATTTAAGATCCTTTTAAGAGATTAAAAAAATAAATGAAATGGCTAAAGACCTAAACTTAACTCTTTTTTCAAAATTAAAATCAACCAACTTGTTAAGGTTTTTATAAAGAACTACGTAGTCAGATCTCAAATAGCGGGCATGTAGGTAGTGTTGAAGTAATGTAAAAAATGAAAAAAAAAAAAATTATTTTTTCCTTTTAAATTATGCAATTTAATGATTAATTGAATTTCATTTTATAGGGTAATTTTAAAAGGTGATTTCAAGAAGTTGAATCTAAATTAGGAAAGTTCATGATACTTAAAAGGGTTTTAAAAACTTAATCCTTGGACTCATTTCTCTGGTTTTCCAAAACCCTTTTTTATAGAATTGGTTTTCCCCATGCAAATCAGTGTTTAGGTTAAAACCAAATCTACCTATTTAGTTTTGACCTAAACCATTTCCTGACCTTCGTCGATTGGTAACTCCAAAAGTTTATAAAATTTTTTTTTAAAAAAAAAAAAAATAAAAGAACCGGTTTTTCTTTAAACCTTAGTCAATGATCAGTATTAAACAAATAGGGTTTAATATTGATCGGTTTAAAGAAGACTTATTCATAAAACCAAGAAAATATCAAGCTTGACAGCTTGGCATCTCCATTGGGGACATCAAGAGGTTAGCTATCTAACTTTCCAAATTAAGAATTACTTTCTTAAAATCACCTTATTGAATGTAATTTATTTATCTGTTCATATTCTTTATATATAGTTGCACTAACTGTTCTTGTAGGGTTAAATTTATTTAATTTTTTATTATGGGGGGTTTTTTACTTTCTGTATCATATTTGCTTGGTGGAAATGGTCAAACCTAAACTGTATTAGGACCCCAAGACAGGGGGGCCATTGTGTAAGCTCTGAGTGCTATGGTGTAATCACTACTCGGGATTGATTAGGCTACCCCTACTTAACCTTAATGTAACCAATGAAAGTATTCTTTAATAGGTAACATCACATAAGCTTAAGGACCTTTAGAACCCACTCTTTATGCATTTATGACATCCAGAACTGACAAATAATCAAGTAAGATGAAAAGAAAAGAAAAGAAGTAACAACTTGGAGTTACTTTAATTTCCCTTGTAATTTCACTATGTTGTAAATATAGAGTTAATGTAAATAGGTTTTTGTCTTTGTTTTATACTTTATTGTAAATAGCGATTCTTTAATCTTGTAACAAATGTTTTCTTTGTAATTTAGCCTAAAGAAATGGCTTGCTCATCTAACTCTATCCATTTCAAAGAAAGGTTCATTGATAAGCCTATCAACCCCAAGCCTACTTTGGACCAGTGGCTTCAATACTTCAACATACTTCAACCCAAGGGAACAAGAGACCATTACTAGCAAAATCAAGCCCATTCTATCACTTCTTAGGGTGAAGATTGAAATTAACCTGATCAGGGTCTTAACTAACTTTTAGGAACTTAAGGAGGTGGCTTTTCAAGTTGGGCTTCACCTAATTTGATACAGATTCATAGATGAACACATAAACCCAATATCATACGTAACCAAGGGGTAGGTTTGGGCTGTGAGATGGATCAAAAAGTAAATAATAGTCGAGGATCAGCAGGGGTTCCTGTGCACCAATGATGTGTATGACGCACCAATGCCTCACACGAGCTTGGATCACACTTGATATGATGCACAAATATGGCTTGAGCTCATTCACCACTAGTTTACGCTCAATAAGCTAAATAAAAGTAGCTCAAGGGTAAGCAAAAGAACACTTAGCTCAAGAGGGTGTAAAAATTTAGTGTATTCTCTATATATTCATGTTGTAGCTATTACAATATGCAAGTATTTATAGTACCCAATTAGGGTAATTTCTAAATTATAGAAAATTACAAAAATGGATCCCTACTAGCTAAGTAAAAAGGAGAATAATTTACAGGGGAAGCATGTAATCATGCAAAAAGAATAGCCTTTATCAGAAAGGATAGTATGAATGTTAGAAAGGATAGCATACATGTAATTTTGTTTATTCTGTAGTCCTAATAACACTATGAGCCAAATGGAGGTAGGCCTTAATTAGGTCTCATTGGCATCGACAGTTTAGTAGCTCTGATTGCTAGGATTAGACACGGGTTGGCTCAAGGACGACTTACATTCAGGTCAGCTTCGGATGGTCGGCTCCTGACAATTGTTAGCTCAGCCTCGACACTATAGGGATGGTTATATCTTGATTTGGTGCTTAGACTGATGTGTTATAGAGGGATTGACTTAGCATGTCGGTTGATCACTTTGGTAGTTTCCTAGATGGTGTGGAGAGCAAAGTTGCTTGGTAAGTTGGACTAAGGTAAATACTTCTCCTCAGTGCTTAACTCACCTCGAATAGCTTAGCGAACCATCTGAGAAAACCCTCAAGTTCGGGAGTGCATGATCGGTCCCTGATCCTTATCATCCCTTCCGGGTTGTTTGAGATTTAGGATCAAATTTGGTTTAGCTCTAGGTTGCTCATCCTCAAGAGTGTAAGGTTAGAGATTGGCAATGTTTAAGGAGTCTAAGACTCCATATTCTTCAAGTAATTCAATCTTGTAGGCATTAAAATTGATCTTTTTAAGCACTTTGAAAGGTCTGTTGGCTTTAGGAGATAACTTGCTCTTCCTCAAGTTTGGGAATCGTTCCTTGCTCAGATGTATCCAAACTAGATCACTTGGATGAAACTCTCTCTTCCTCTATCCTCAACTTTGCTTCTCGAGCTTAGTATTAGCTCAACTCAATTACTTTATAACCTTCTGATGCATGGATCTGATGGCCTTAACTCTTTTTATGGTTGGTCGGTCATGATCAAGTCTTGGTTGGGGTACTTAATCCATCAGGAGATCGGGGTTAAACCCATAGGCGACTTTGAATGGAGACATGTTTGTTACACTGTAGATGGTCCTATTGTAGGTGAACTCAATGATTGGTAGACACAGATCCCAATCAGCTATGTTTTGTCTGACAGCAACCCATAACAAAGTTCCCATGATTCTATTAATAACCTCGGTTTGTCCATCGGTCTGTAGATAGCAAGACTGATGCGTCTTCGGGGTCGTACACATGGAGAAGCACCACAATGAATGAACAGAAAAGGAACTAGAAAAGAAACTAGCAAATTTTGAGCAGCTATCAAATGGATATGACTCACCACTTGATCCTACTCGGCCTACAACCCACTGGATATGATACACTGGTTCGCATTGAAGGGTCACTCACCACTATTCCTTGCTAAATGAAATAGATAAGAGTTGAATGATAATGAGAACACTAAGGTTGCTCCAGTGAGTAAATCTATATTAAAAGTTGAATGCGTGCGTATAAAGAAAGTGGAGGTTTATATACTTGCCCACTAGGGTTATTTTACATGTATGAAAAAACAAATGGGTATTTTATAATTATGTTACATTAATCATACTAAAAAGGGGTAAAAAGGACAAATAATATCGAGTATGGAAAAGAAAGAATCATTCTAGAATGTTATGTTAAAAGGTACGTATCACTTGATGGCTGTACATTAAGAGTATAATATACAGGCAGAAATAGGAAGTGTTGGGAGTCAGGGGTCGACCTGATCTAGATCAGGTTGGGAGCCAATTAGCCTGGCAAAAAGGTTAGTTGTCTTAAAGTTAAACGTTAATGGGTCAGGTAGGTAGCTTGGCTCGACTAGTTTTGGGCTGTCTTTTGGATTAAGACTTCGCTATTGGGCAGGAGCATGTTGGATACACGTGAAGATTTGAGAGACAGGTCAGTAAGAGGTCAAATTGGGATAGGAGTCCGCGTCTTGGCTATGGCTTAGAGTTAGTATTTTCCATGCAATCCCTTGAAGTCCTCTAGCTCAGCTTCTTTGATTGGTCTAGGGGGTTCATTCCTATCAAAGATGTACTGTACAATAGCTTAGTTTCCATTCACCTCCATAACGTCCTCTAAAAGTGGCTCATGAACTTTGGGTTTTGGTTCGAAACAATGGTTCTAGGAACTTTGTGAAGATTGAATACTTCTTGCAAGAAAAAAAAAGAGATAGCTGAAATGTCGTTAGTTTTGGAATAGGGTACGAAATGTGCCATTTTGCTAAATCAATCCACAACCACCATGATGGAGTCTTTCTTTTGAGACGTCCATAGCAATCTTAATGTGAAGTCCATACTTATCTCGGACCATGGTTTAGTTGGGACGGGTAAGGGTAGATAATGTCCTTGCTTAGCTTGGCTCTTTGCTTTTTGGCAGGTCGTATACCTTTCCAATACGGACTACACATCTCTCATCATTCTTGACCAAAAGAATCTTAAGGATAGTACCTCATGGGTTCGGCATTAGCTAAAGTGTCCTGTCAATCCTCCTCTATGTACCTTGTACACAAGTAATTCTCTTATGGAATAGGTTGAGATACATAGTCTCCTCTTCTTGAATAAGTATCCGTCCTCCTTGTGATAGTCATCCAGTGTCCGTCCTTCCTTACACTAAGCATAGATAGGACTAAAATGTAGATCTTCAACATACATATTCTTTATCATTGAAAAACTAAGTAGCCTTGTTCGCAGTTTGATTAGGAAGGTATGTCGTCTCGATAGAGCGTTAGTGTCATGCCTTAAACTAGAGAGTCATAACAACCCTACCATATAAATTAACCTACACTAGAAGCTAACTACCTTAGTTGCTAACATAGATATAGCCTACATAAAGCGTTCATTACTCTACTGCTTGAAAGCACCCATTCAGTACCTGGTAGGAATCAACCTATGGTGTAACCTTTAAAAATAGATTTTGAAAAATAATTTTTACAACTAAAATTTCACTAAAATCCATCAGTTTATAGAGTGTGGAATAAATTTCATGGACTAAAAACTAGGGGTCACTTAAGGAGACCCTATTAGTTTTCTTACAAGTTAATACAATTGATAAATCAAGTAAAAATCCAGTTAGGTAAATCTTGAATCTCACTCTCCAACCCCATTCTCTAGCCTTCGGTGAGTTTACTAGGGAAACCTATAAAACAACTTTAGGGATATGAGCAACAACTTACTTAGTAAGTGAAACGAAGACGATAGCACATATCTGATATAAAGTAATTAAGCTTATCAAGTAAGTTTAGTTAGATGCAATATATGATCAAGCAAATGCCATTGTATAACGTTGATCGGTCGTCGTGAGATCAAAAAAATTACGCTTACTCTAATCTAGGTTTCGAGGAGTTTAATGTTGTGCACTTACGAATTTGGTAACCAAACTGAGGCTTGTGCAATGGAGAATACGCTCCTCCTTAGACTACCTTTGAACCACTAATCCCAACCTGGCCGTAACCCCCTCTCTTATCACTTAAATCGACTTAGGGTGGGAAGATGACCATTTTTGCTATCCTTAATGAAGGCGTCCATGTTTAGTCCACACTTCTTAGTTGTTTCCTCTAATGGGTTGTGATACAAGTCAGGTTAATAGCTAAGCCGAGTTTGTGTTAGATTACTTTTGGAATGATCAAGCAAATTCAAATAGTTCAAAGCATGTAATATCACAAAGCAATCAACATATCAATCCAGTACTTAAATAACACAACAGTATTCAAGCACACACACTGCATGGACACAAGCAACTAACTTACAACCACAAATAAGATATACACTAAGGTCTCCAAGTATTATTAACAATACTTTAAAGTGAGATGAAATACCGATTCCACTTACCTAGATGTTGATGCTCATTCTCTTTGTGTGTTGTTTTCGTCTTGTCTTTCATTATTATCCCTAAAATTTAACATAACATAATTGTGTTAGGTAAGTTTTTCTAAGGTGTTTATTAAATATTAGTTAAAATAGGATAACTTCTAAAAAAGGTTTTAACTTGATACAAATTGCTGCACAGTAGTTTCTGATCTAGGTTCTAACTTTAATAAATTTTTAAAAAAGTATAATCAAGCAACTTTTTGATCTATTCTTTGAGTCCCAATGATCCAATATCTAGTAACAATTGTCTTTAATTCCCAATTGCTGTTATATTCTGCATTTTCCATCAAACTATTTTCTGATTGAGGTTCTAACTTAGGTTCTAACCTAATGTTGTGGTATGAATTATTGTCCAAGTGACTTTTGATTCATGTTCTGATTCTGGTAAAAGTGTGGAATTCATATACACTTACTAGCTGATCTATTGTTGAACTCTGGGTATGGTTAAGGATATTCAATACCAAACCATACTCTGATACAGTTTTTGACGAAGTTTCTAACCCTTAGTCTAAAGTTAGATTCTTATTTAAGAAGTTCCTAAGTTATAGCTCGTCTTCAAGAAATAGGATAAAGTCCTAATATAAGTCACTCTTGGGTACGGATTCCATTTTCCTAGTGTATTCAACATATTCACACCAGATACATTCTGATATATCTTCTGACTTACTTTCTGACCTACAACAAACCTACTTTAAATTATTAAGTGACACAATTCCAACATCCAAACCCTTATTTTCCTACTCTAACACTCTAACCCAATACTCTAAACCTGTAATACATCTATAAACCAGTACTTGATGATCCAATTATTAAATCAAAGACCTCTTTTAAAAGATTTCAGCCACATGCATATTAGATAAGAAAAACCCTAAAATTCAAGTTTTGAATTTTTGGAAAGTCTTTTCATGGAATCAAATTAGGCATGTTGAAATGTTTGTACATAAATTTTGGGATCAAAATATCATTTAGGCTATTAAAAATTAGAATTTCGATTCGTTATTGGTCCATTTTCTTAACAAACACATATTTCAACTTGGAATATGAAGAATCTGGTTGTATTTTTGTATTCTACATGAAAATTTACCAAGGAAAACCAAAAATTATAATTTTTAGAGATTGTTTACTATTTTTAGAAAAATAAAATAAAAAACAGCCAAAATCGAAACTTACCTCTACTTGCAACTCTGGCAACCATTTGAGGATGGGGGCTTATCTTCCTAGTTGGCATTGCATCTATTGTCTTTAGGTGGTTTGGCTTCTACCTAAGTAATGGCTGGCCCTTTCTACCATTTGAAACGGGGTCGGATACATAACCTCTTTCTCCTTCTCTTTCTCTCATCCTCCCAGATTACCTAGCCTATAGAACCCAAAATCCTCTTATTTTATACCATTTTCTTATCATTTTTACAAAAACCTTTTTCAACCCTTCTTGAGCCTTTCCAGATTTTTCCCCACATTCAAACTAACCAAACTTCATGTTGAAAGTACTCTTAGGAATTTTAGAAGATGCTTTGATCGATGGAGAGATTTTCAAAGGCCAAATGTCCATTTTCTACTATATTTCCATACCATGTATCCTCTTCACCCATATATGTATCACCAATCCTTTTTGCATGAGTTTGCCACAGAAAAAGGAGGATTTCCCTTATTTTTTATTAATTATTTAGTAGATTTTACCCCATTTTAGGTATTTTCAATAATTACGGGTATATATATTTATATAATAATTATACCTGATATATATACATGTCTTTTATATATTACTAAGTGTCCAATATTAATTATATTACTCTTATAATTTATCTTTAAGTATTTGTTATTTTTCGAGACTCAATTCACGCGTTACCGATAATAATACATAGTAAATTTATATGATTTTGGCTACATTTTTAATATTCTATTATATTTTTAAATTTTGAGGCTGCAATAATTCCTCGACTAATCTCACGAAGCCCTTTGTAAGCTTTTAACTTAATCGGGTTATTTTTTTGAACGCTCTAAATTGATTACCAAATCTAGTCGCGCTAATACAAGTCTCATAGTTTGCTACTACATTGTTCTTCCTGTTCTTATATTTCATGACATAGGAAAAACTCTCCATGAATTCAACTTATTTGGCTTGTCTTCAAGATAACTTGGGTTGGCTCTTCAAATATCTTAAGGATTCATGATTGGCGTAGATTACAAATTCCTTAGGTAGTAGATAGTATCGTCATACCATTAGGATTCGGATTAAGGAGTAAAACTCCTTGTTATAGACAGAATAATTGAGTATAGCTCCTCGAAGTTTATTGTTGAAGTAAGCAATAGGTCACCTTCTTACATCAGTGCAATACCTATGCCTAGTCTGAACGTATCATACTCTACTTTAAACACTTTGTTAAAGCTCAGTAGAGCTAAGATAAGGGCTGTTGTCATCCTATCCTTCACTTCCTCAAAACTCCTTTGCTTCTTCTCTCCCGATTTGAATTCAACATTCTTCTTTGAGAGTTTGGAGAGTAGGCTAAATTGTATTGAAATTCTTTATAAATCTGTGATAGAATGATTCCAGGCCATAGAAACTCCTCATGTCAGTTAAAGTGGTCAGAACTGGCCATTTGGTGGTTGCTCTAATCTTTGCTTCATCAACTCATATGCCACCATTACTTACAACGAATCCTAAGAAGATCACCTTGGATCGGCAAAAGTCACACTTTTTTAGATTGGTGTAAAGCCGTTTAGTTAGAAGTTTTGCAAAGGCGCTTTGGAGATGTTGTTGGTGAGTCTCTAGGTTGGGACTATACACCAAGATGTCGTCAAAAGAAACTATGACAAACTTCCCTAATAAGCCTCGGAGCACATGATTAATCAAGTGCATAAATGTACTCAGCATGTTGGATAGTCCAAACAACATTACAATCCATTCATATAATCCATGGTACATTTTGAATGCGGTCTTCCACTCATCACCTTTGCGCATTCGAATTTGATGGTATCCAGATTTGAGGTTGATTTTAGGGAACACTTTTGCTCTGCTTAATTCATTTAGCATGTCACAAACATAGGTATAGGATACCTGTGCTTGATGGTGATTTGATTGATTACTCGGCTATCTACATACATCCTCCAAGAACCACCTTTCTTTAGCACTAACAAGGCCGACACTACGCAAGGACTAAGGGACTTACGTACATACCCCCTCCTCATCAGCTCATTTACTTGCTTCTATAGCTCTGTGCCCTATTTAGGATTCAGCCTATAGGTAGGCTAGTTTGGCAGTATGGCTCGTGGCTGTAAGTTAATTTTATGTTCAATGCATTGGATGGGAGGTAGACCTTCTGATAGCTCTTCTGGGAATAGATCAGGGAACTCTTCCAATAATATCTTCACCTTAGCAGACTACTCCCTCTCTTCAGACCTCATCTCCAATAACCTTTAAACTAGTAAATAGGTCAGTCCTTTGAGCTCCATTTCTCTTTTTAGTTTGGCTCAAGTCATTATCAAAGCCTCTTTTTTCAGGGTTTGGGTAAGTTGGGTCTGCACAACCTTTACCTGCTCGACAGTCATAGGACTCAATTTCATCCTCCTGCCTTCATGCTCTATAGAACATGTATTCCTCCTTTTGTCAGATACTACAGCTCGATCGAACATCCATGGTCATCTAAGTAAAATGTAGGACGTACTTATAGGCAGCACATCATAGTTCACTTTGTCTCGACATTTGCCAATATAGATTAGTATAGAGACCTATTTGCTCACTTGTAGGGTTCCCTTATCACTAAGCCAATGAAGCTTATAAGGTTTTAGATGGGGCTTGGTCGACGATTTCAATTGCTGGACTATAAATGTAGAGGCTGCATTGGTGCAACTCCCACGGTCAACAATCAGTGCACATAGAGACTCATTCACCTTACATTCGATATGGAAGAGATTTTCCCTCTATTTGTCTTTGGGTACATGAATAATGCTCATCATTCTTCTCAACACTAGAGTGGTTGGCATAAAGTTGCCTTCTTCACTGTAGATAACTTCCTCCTAAGACAATTTAGTTTGTTTATCCTCTTTTAGCTCCTTTACTTCCTCATCAGTACTGTCAACCTTAACAGTTGGCACCTTGCCTTAGATCACCATTATTCATCTGTTTGAATACTTAGCGGCCATGTGTCCAAATCTTTAGCATTTGAAACACTGCATCTCACTTGTCTTCCTACTTAAACTTTGGCCTTTCTTAAACTCCCTTGGGGGTTCCTTCTCCTTTGCTCGGTTAATTGGAGTAGGTCAAGTCTCAGTGACCTTATTTGGTTTTGTTTGTGCAGGTTTGCTCGAAATAGATTAGCTACTGCTAGGTCAGTTGACGGGTGGTTGAAACCTTCTTGTTCAGCGCCTTTCTATCCTCTAGGTGGCTCGAATTACATCATCAAGCATTAGAATATCCAAGGTTTTTGAGACATCCCTAATCTTATACTTTAATCAATCGACGAACTGAGATACAGTTTGATCCTCTAGCTCTACGACTTCACATTGGATCATTAACATTTAGAATTCCTTAACATAAGTGTCTACATTAAACCCTCCTTACCTTAGCTACTTTAGTTTTTTAAAGGCATCATGTAAATAATAACTCAGCACAAACCTTCTTCGCATAACCCTCTTTATTTCATCCTAACTCCTAATCTCTTGTTCTCCTTCCCTTCTTCGAGTGGCTTGCAAGTTCTTCCACCATAAGGTAGCATAACCAGTGAACTCTAACATAACAAGCCTATCCTTTGCATTATTAGGTATGTTGTAGCATTCAAACTGCTTTTCAATTCCATCTACCCAATTTAGGTAGTCCTTAGCATCACCACTCCCAAAAAAACTTGGAATATGCACCCTCAACCCTTCAACTCTAGAAGATCGTACATTTCTTTCTTTAGGTTTGTAGTACTCTTTTGCTTCGTCATTTCCCTCCTCTTCCTCCTCAATTTCTTCAAGGGCTAGCCTTTGTTTAGCATCCCTACCTATTCCTTCAGCTCGAGGTAGTCAAGCTGAGGCATTAAATCGGCCAAATTGACCATTGCCTCGCTATTGCTGCTCACATCCTCTAGTAGGGTTATTTCTAGCTGCTTATCTATCTTCTTGGATAATAGTCACCAAACTGGTTACCAAGTTGATAAGCCTATCTAAGTGGTTACCCACTGATTGAGGTGTGAAGCTTCCTTCTTGCCTTTATCCATATTGAATACCACTTTCTTGGTTTCCCAGAGTTTCTTGAATACTTGAATCTAACATTGTTGGTTACCCTACAAAATTATTGTCTAAAAATACCACTTGAAGTAAATGACAACAATAAAACAACTACTACTCCCACTACTATGACAACCACATAGTGAATAGATAAATAATCACACTCTATTTTTGCATTGGGAAACGGAGGAAAATAGAGCACAGAACACCTCTCAACTTCCAAACTTCGATGTTAACAATAGAGCTTTTAACACATGAGAACAATAACGAACCACTCAAAGAATACAGTAATAGAATTTAGCTTCAAACGTGGCCAAGCTCTGATACCAAGATGATATGGATTTGTAGATGAACACATGAACTTAATATTACACGTAGCTGAAGGGTGGGTTTGGGTCACGAGATGGCTTGAAAAGTAAATGATAGTTGAGGACGAATAAGGGTTCCCGTGCACCGACAATGGATATGATGCACCAATGCCTCATACAAGCTTAGGTCACATTTGATATGATGTACAAGTATGGTTGATGGTCACTTGCCACTAGTCTACGCTTAATATGCTAGATAAGAGTAGCTTAAGAGTAAACAAAAGGACACTTAGCTCAAGAGGGTGTAAAAGTTTAGTGTGTTCTCCGTATATTCATGTTGCGGTTATTACAATATGTAAGTATTTATAATACCCAATTAAGGTAAGTCCTAAATTATAAAAATGTATCCCTACTAGCTAAGCAAAAAGGAGAATAATTTACAGGGGAAGCATGTAATCGTATAAAAGGAATATCCTTTGTTAGAAATGATAATAAGAATGTAAAAAGGGACAGCGCGCGCGTAATTTTGTAGTCCCAATAACACTACAAGTCAAGCAAGGGTGGGTCCTAATTAGGTTTTGTTTGCGTGAGCGGTTCAGCATCTCTGATTGTTGGGATTGAAGAAAGGTTGGCTTAGGGACAACTTAAGTTTGAGTCAGCCTTAGATGGCCAGCTCCTGATAATTGTTAGCTTAACTTCAGCACTATGGGTATGGCTATATCCTGATTTGGTGCTTGGACTGCTGTGTTGAGAAGGGGTTGGCTCGGCATGTCGATTGATCATGATAGGAATCAACCCCCCTAGACCAATCACAAGAAGCCAAGCTAGAGGACTTCAAGGGCTCACATGGAAAATACTGGCTCTAAGTCATAGCCAAGATGGGGATTCTTATCCCGATTTGACCTGCTACCGACCTGTCTCTTAAATCCTCACATGTGTCTAACATACTCCTGCCTAACAGCGAAGTCTTAATCCAGAAGACAACTTAGAACTAATTGAGTCAAGCTGAGTTACCTACCTAACCCATTGGCGTTTGACTTCAAGACAGCTGACCTTTTTGCTAGGCTGATTAGCTCCAGACTCGATCTAAATCAAGTTGGCCCCTGACTCCTAGCACTTCTTGTTTTTGCCTATGTATCATACTCCTAATGTATAGCCATCAAGTGACATGTGCCTTTTGACAAAACGTTCCAGAATTATTCTTTCTTTTCTGTAGTATGATTAATGTAACGTAATTATAAAATACCCTTTTATCTTTTCATACGTGTAAAATAACCCTAGTGGGCAAGTATATAAACCCCCACTTTCCTTGTACACACACATCTAACTTTCAATATAGATTTACTTACTAGAGCAACCTTAGTATTCTTGTTATTATTCAACTCTTATCTATTTCCTTTAGTAAGGAGTAATGGCGAGTGACCTTTTAAGTCAGACCAGTGTGTCATATTCGGTGGGTTATAAGCCGAATAGGATCGAGTGGTGAGTCATATCCATTTGGTAGTTGCCCGGACTTTGCTAGTTTCTTTTCTGTTTCCTTTTCGGTTCATTTGTTGTGGTGCTTCTCTGCATGTATGACCCTAGAGACGCATCAGCTTCGCTGGTATTAGAGCACAGTTCCGTGAGGGAGTGTGTGAAGTTACAATAGAGTTTTTGTTTACCTCATTGTTTGCGGCTACTGTGTTCCTTTCGTAGCTACTATAGTGTGTTGTGTGTGTTCGTAAGTGTAGTTTCATTGATACTCTATTTTCCATTGCGACAATAAAGCAAGTTTGTTAGTAGTTTGTTAATCTATTCAAAAAGGTATTATGCTATGTCAGATTCAAGTGATCAAGGAGTTAATGGTGACCAAGGTAGTAGTGCTCAACTTGGTTGTGGTCATAATAGTACTAATACCCCAAGGTCCGTTGATGACAAGCTTGATAGACTCACAAACCTTGTTGAGAGTCTAGTCACTGCAATGCAAATTAATTGGCAACAACCCTAAGGTATATAACAACAAAACCTATAGGATGGCACCCTTAAGAGACACTATGTCCAAGGCAATCAAACCAATCACCCAATTCGACCCCCTCAAGCTAGAGGAGCCGCTCAATAAAGACTAGAGTTAGAGGAGGTTGGGGAAGATGACGAGGAGGTAGATGTTAAAGAGTTTGGTGAAGAAGAAGTTAATTATTACCAAATGTAAGGATGGGGATGTCGAGTTCCTTGATGGTTAGCTAGTGTTAAGGTGCAAATCTTATCTTTCGGTAGAAGTGGAGATGCAGATAAATACTTAGAGTGAGAAGAGACGGTTAAGAAAGTATTTGAGTATTATGGGTATGAGGATGTGGTTAAGGTCCAACTTGCTGTGTTGGAATTTACTGGATATACCATCATGTGGCGGAAGAATTTGAATGTCACCAGAGCTAGAGATGGGTGACAAGGTGTTAGGACCTAGGATGAGATGAAAAAGTTGTTGAAGGGTAGATTTGTGCCCAAAACGTACCTATAAGATACATTTGCCAAGTTGTAGGAGCTTTGTTAAGGAGCCGACTTGTCGATGACTATATCAGAGAATTTTAGATGCTTATGATCAAAGCCGACATGGAAGAACTAGAGGCCCATACGATATCAAGGTTTATTTCTAGGCTTAAGTATGAGATTCATTATATCGTAGATGTATAGAAATTTTATATCTAAGACAAGGCCATTAAAATCGCGTAGAGGGTCAAAAGGCAGAGGAGGAATGTTTTGAGTCGACTTGGGCAAACATCCTCCTAAGCTCCTGTATCGTGCTGAATTGTTCAAGCTGAGCCAATGAGGCCATACTAAGCCGAGGAAAGGAATGACCAACCTGATGAACACTGAACAAACCAATCTGGCTGAGCAGAACAGTCAAGTCAACCCGAGGTTAAACTGACCTTGAGAACCTATGAGAAAGGCCAGCCATCTGGATAGAAGACTAGCGAAGTGAAGTGTTTTAAATGCTTAGGCTTCGAACACATGGTTGCTGAATGTCTAAACCGGTGTGTCATGGTACTCCAAGGAGATGTAGTGGATAGTATCGACGAGAGTGACCCTAAGGAAGAAAAGAATGTTAGAGAACCTAAAGTGGAAGAGGAAGAGGAGACTTATGTCTATGTCGACTAAGGAGAAGTAATGACCCTAGTCCTGAGGCAAGTCTTAAGTTCCCTGCTGAACTCTGAGGAGGACCAGAAAGGGAATTTGTTTTACACTAAGTGTACCATATGAGGCCAACTGTATACCATCATCGTAGATGGAGGAAGTTGTACTAATGTCGTTGCATATACCTTTGTGCAGAGGTTGGGTCTGTCGACCTCAAAGGATCCTCGACCCTATAAATTCTACTGGCTTCATGATAAGGGAGCTTTGCATATAACTGAACAAGTGACTGTACCGTTCAGTGTTGGGAACATGTATAAAGATGAAGTAGTATGCGATGTCGTCCCTATAGGAGCTTTACATTTGCTGCTTGGATGACCTTAGTTGTTCGGCCGACGTATCACTCACGATGGGCATAAGAACACCAATGCCTTTGTTAAGGATGGAAAGAACATTGTGTTATAACCCTTAACCCCATCCCAAGTAAATGAAATCCATAATTAGCTCACTTGGGCTAGTAAGAAGAAAGCCTTAGTTATGAGCCGATGAGAGCTCCGATCTACTGAGAAGGCTAATGAACCCATATTCTTGTTGCTTAGAAGATTGATGGAGATGAGGGAATTGCCAGATGTCCTAGAAGAAATCCGAAGATTGCTAAACAAGTTCTTTGACCTATTTCTGAAAGAATTGCCTAAATGACTACTACCAATCCGAGGCATAGAGCATTGTATTAATCTGCAGCCAGGTGTTACCCTGCTAAATCGACCTGCATATAGGATGAACCCTGAGCAAGCTGCCGAGCTAAAAGACAGATGGATGAACTTGTTGAGCAGGGATATGTGAAGGAGAGCATGAGCCCTTGTACTATACCATCTTTGCTCATTTCATAAAAGGATGGTTTATGGCACATGTGCATTGACAATTGAGTGGTCAATTGAATTACCGTCAAGTATACATATCCAATACCGAGGCTCGATGACATATTGGATGAGCTTAATGGTGCAAAGATATTTTCAAAGATTGATCTGTGGAGTGGCTACCATTAAATTTGCATGAGGCTAGGCGATGAATGGAAGACTGCCTTTAAGACTAGGCACAGACTCTATGAATGGTTGATTATGGCATTTGGACTAACTAATGCGTCGAGTACATTTATGAGGTTAATGAACCATGTGATGCGCCCTCTTCTTGGAAGATGCGTGGTCATGTACTTTGATGACACATTGGTATATAGTACCGACTTAAACAATCACGTTCAACATCTTTACGAAGTATTTAACATTCTGCGAGTAGAGAAGTTGTATGGGAATGTAAAGAAATGCATGTTCTACCAAAAAGAAGTGATTTTTCTAGGGTTTGTAGTGTCAGGGGAAGGAATCTAAGTAGATAAGGAGAAGATTTAAGCTATTTTGGAATGGCTAACACCGAAGAATGTCACTAAAGTCTAAAGTTTCCATGGCCTAACTTCTTTCTATAGGTGATTCATTAAGGACTTCAACATAATAGTCGCCCTATTGATTGAGCTAACAAAGAAGAATGAAGGGTTTATGTAGAATGATCGAGCTAAGTGAAGCTTTAAGGAGATCAAGGAGAAGCTCACCTTGACACCTATCCTTTCACTATTAGATTTTGATAGGCCCTTCGAATTAGAGTGTGATGCATCAGGAGTTAGAATTGGTGTTGTCCTATTGCAAGAATGATGGATCGTTGCTTACCACAGCGAGAAATTGAGTAGCCTAACCCTAAACTATTTTATGTACTAGAAGGAGTTGTACTCCCTTTTCCGAGCCTTCACCATTTGGCAACACTACCTGCTATTACGAGAGTTTGTTATTTTCACTAACTACGAATCATTAAAGTATCTCGGGAGTTAGAAAAACTCTCCAAGAGGCAAGCCAAATGGTTAGAATTCATGGAAAGGTTCTTATATGTCATTTGGCACAAGAAGGGGAGTAAAAATGTGGTCATCGATGCTTTGTCATGATGGCAAACTTTGTTGACCACTTTGTAGACAAAATTATTAGGATTTTTGCTCATCACGGAGCAGTATGCTGCTGACCCTCACTTTGGTCTAGTTGTTGAACAGTATCGAATGGAGGTAGTTGTTGAAAGATGTTATCTTAAGGATGGCTATCTATTCAAGGATCGTAGGCTTTCTATTCCAAATTGCTCCACACGAGAATTGTTGGTTCGGGAAGCTTACAGTGGTGGACTTTAAGGCCATTTTAGGGAGGTCAAGACCATTGATGTATTAAAGGAAAACTTCTACTAGCTAGGTTTGGCAAAGGATGTTCATAAGATAGTTGGTGGTTGTGAAGTATGTAAGCATGCTAAAGGGGAGAGAGAACCACATGGAAGGTACATGCCTCTACCAATGCCAACTTTACCTTAGGTTAACCTCAGCATAGATTTTGTCCTAAGGTTGCCCCGGATATCTTGAGGGAAAGATTCTATTTTTGTTGTGGTGGACCATTTTAGCAAGATGGCACACTTCGTTCCATGCTATCGGACTAACGATGCTTTATATATTGCTGATTTGTTTTTACAGGAGATTGTCCGATTACATGGAGTACTGTAGACGATTGTCTCAAATCAAGATACAAAATTCTTAAGCTATTTTTGGAAGACCCTTTAGAGGAGACTTTGGACCAAACTCGTGTTCAACTCTAGTAGCCACCCTAGCCACCCTTAGATTGATAGCCAGATTGAAGTAGTAAACAGGATGTTAGGCAATCTACTCAGAGCTGTTGTAGGGAAGAACTTGAGGGATTAGGATCTATGCCTACCAATTGTGGAGTTCGCATATAACTGAATTAGTCATTGCATTACTAGGAAGACCCCATTTGAGGTCGTCTATGACCATAACCCTACCATTACCCTGGATATGATCGATACCTAAGCAATTATTGAAGAAAGTCACTCCGGAGTGGACTAAGCCCAAAAATTGCATGAGCTGCACTAGTTTGTCATAAGGAAGATCGCCAAGTTCAATCAGAGACAACAAGAGATTAGTAACTGAGGCCATCGAACTATTTCTTTCCGGCCAGGAGACTTAGTATGGATTCACCTTAGCCGAAAGCAATTTCCGCACTTAAGACAAAGCAAACTATCTCCTCGAGCTAACGGCCCATTCAAGGTCCTGAAAAAGATCAATCGCAATGCCTACCTGAATGAGTTGCCTAATGACTATGGTGTCTCCTTTAACTTCAATGTGTCCGATCTGATTCCCTATATGCCAATAGGAGACCTTGTGAGTGCCTTAGAAGAATGAACAGAAATCGCTTCAGATTTGAAGATAAATCTCTTCGAACCTTAGGCAGATGATAGGAATCAACTCTCTAGACCGATCACAAGAAGCCAAGCTGGAGGACTTCAAGGACTTGTACAGAAAATACTAGCTTTAACCATAGTCAAGACGGGGACTCCTATCCCGATCCGACCTCCAGTTGACATAATCCAAATCAGGTCGGCCCTTGACTTCCAGCACTTCCTGTTTCTACTTATATATCGTACTCCTGACGTATAGCCATCAAGTGATACATGCCTTCTAACATAACGTTTCGGAATGATTCTTTCTTTTTCGCACTTGATATTCTTTGTTCTTTTTACCCCTTTTTAGTATGATTAATGTAACGTAATTGTAAAATACTTTTTTATCTTTTCATACATGTAAAATAACCTTAGTGGGCAAGTATATAAACCCGCACTTTCCTTGTACACACACATTCAACTTTCAATACAGATTTACTCACTAGAGCAACCTTAGTGTTCTCATTATCATTAAACTCTTATCTATTCCCTTTAGCAAGAAGTAGTGGCGAGTGACCTTTTAATTTGGATTGGTGTGTCATATTTGGTGAGTTATAGGCCAAGTAGGATCAAGTGGTGAGTCATATCCATTTTGTAGTTGCTCAGAATTTGCTATTTTCTTTTTTGTTTCCTTTTTGGTTCATTCGTTGTGGTGCTTCTTTATGTGTATGACCCTGGTGACACATCAGATCACCTCGGCAGTTTCTTGGATGGTGTGGAGAGTGAAGTAACTTGACAGGTCAAATTAGGGTAAACACTACTCCTCAATGCTTAACTCACCTTAGACAACTCAATAAACCATCTAAGAAAGTCTTCAAGTTCGAGAGTGCGTGATTGGTCCTTGTTCCCTATCATAATCAGCCTAACACTTGAAGAGTATACCTAATTACTTCAATCTCCTTCCTTAGAGGATATATATACTTCAAACTTAGAGATTGACTCATCAAATGCATTTTCAAGATTCTTAGGGGTCAAGAAGGATGAAGTAAAGAAGGCCTTGAAAATCCATAACAGAAACTATATCAAATTGGAGGATTTGAAAGCCTGGCTTACTATTGAACCTAATGCCAACAAACGAGGCATCTTCTATAGCAATCCTAAAGACTGGGGATAGAATAGAATGAAGGCTTTTATACTAACTACATTTGGGACTCTCTTATTCCCTGATGGAAAATTCCTTATCCATTTTAGGGTCACTGAATTAGTAGGCTAGTTTCTTAAAGGCAAGTCGTACATGCTAACCCTCCTTGTATAACAAATTAGAAACCTCAACATTTTGAAAGAGAAAACAATGGTACACTAAAGACCAGTATGGCATTACTAATGGGTTTGGTTTGTGAGCTACATGAAGTGTTTTGGGCTTGATCTGATTTGAAGAGAATTTGCCTACAGTATTGATTTGATCAATTCTTTTGTCGACAAGGTCCATCTACCTGAAGAAAAGTCCACTTACTGTTGGGTAAAAGTCCTACAAAATTTTCAAGTTGTTGATATCTTATGGATAACCAAATGGAGCAACTTTAAGAGGGTAATCTTAGTTTGTAAAAATTATCAAGCAATAGCCTTAATTGGGATGAAATGGTATATAGGCTATTACCCTAATAACATGATCAAGCAATTCGAGGGAATTCAAGACATAGTCTACAAGCCTCCACTGGATATTATGGCCTTAGATTATGAAGACCTTTAGGCTCCAGTTTTACAAAAGATGTCCAGACTTTGGGCGATCAAGCAACTATGGGACACAAGGACTATCAGCCCTAACATTGATTTGGTAGAATGGCTGGGAGAAGTGGACAAGCATAAGGTCACTAAAGAATATCTATACGATCAACTCCATAAGGTTGGTGAAATCCAGTATTGAGCATCAAAGGTCATACAACCCGCACTAGCTAAACCAAACTCTAAAATAAAGACCTACATGGACCAAGTACAACCCTGTGTAGAAGTTATCTATGAAGAGCGCGACATGTAAAAAGGCCTCTTTTTGGAATCCAGATAGTGTTCTCGAGCCTTAGAACATCAACTAAAGATGACCCAGAGAAGGCTCAAAGAACTTAAAGAAGCAGATGAGCCTAGCCCAAGAAAGACGAAGGAAGCACTACTACGATCTAGCAAGCAATAGAAGGGAACACCATCCAAGCATTAGAAGAATGTTTAGAAATTGGAGTACTTTTTAAGACGTTGTATTTTCCTTTTCTAAAATAATGTAAAAGGGAACTCCAAAAGCTGCCAAATAATGAATAAAATCGCCATCTTGCTGGTAAATTATCGGTTCTATTTCTTTGCATCCATGTGACGTACATTTGCATGTATTGCTCTTCTGATCTCAAAGGATAATTTATCTTCAATAAAAATTATTTTTGAAACTAGGACAAGCATACTTTTTATTTTTCCTAAAAGGTTCTTGACTTGTATACTCGGGTTGAATAAGTAAATCTTTTAAAATAGGCATTCTCATCAGTTTTCTTTAAAACCCTTTGACCAAAAGCCTAAATTCACAATGATGAATTGAAAAAGACCTAATGATTGATCAAGGCATATCACCTACATAATAGACTATAATTTTTGGATTGTAGTCAAGAGTGTAATCTAAATAAAAAATTTGGAAGGAAGTCCTCTTCGACTAAACTAGTCATAAGTTACTTTTTCCTTAAAAAAAGGGATATTTGAAATCACAAGGCCCTATTAGGCAGCTCAGCATGAAGGTCAAGGATAACATAAGAGGCTTTATGTGACTATCAAGGGAGGGTTTTTTTTTTTTTTTTACCTGTTAGCAAACTTACAAAAAAAAAAAAAGGAGAAGAGAGAAAGTAAAGGCTTGTTATGAATCTTTATTCTAAGTCCATGTTGGCCCAAGTGGCCAAGTTTTCAATTCATGTCACCTAATTTCAAAAAGTTGACCACAATATTCTAGGTCGTTCTCACTCTTTCCAAATGAAGGGGATTATTGCTAATGTCTTTTTTGTCATAAATGATTTTCACCAAATTCTTTGTTTATAAATATTTTTTTGAATCAAGTAGTTTTTCAGACAAGTTTCATTTCCTCACTTCGCAAATTTCACCATTGTTAGGGTTTTAGCCAGCTCTTAGAGCGCTAACTCCTCTTTTATTCTTTTTAGGTTCTAGCCAGCCTTAAGGGCGCTATCCCATCTTTCAATTTTGAGATTCTAGTTAGCTCTTAGAGCATTGACCCTTCTTTTATTCATTTTAAGGTTCCAGTTAGTTCTTAGAGCGATGTCCTCTTTTTTAATATCTCTTAGGGTAAGCTAACTCTTAAAGTGCTGTCTCATCTTCCATCCTTTTTAGAGATCCTCTTTGTTCATCAAACTCTCTTTAAGGTCTTAGCGAGCCTACAGGGTGCTTTCCTTTACCAATATTCTCATATCGATCCCATAGGGCACTTATCTTTACTAGTTTCTTTTAGCCAGCAAGGCGCTTCCCTTACCAATTTCTCTCTTAGTGAGCCCATAAGGCGCTTCCTTATCCACTAATCTTACTTCAACATTTCAAGTGAGCCTTAAGGACACTTCCTCTCATTGTTAATTCCTCTCAAGCAAGTCCATAGAGCACTTCTCTTCATCAAATCCTTTTAGTGAGCCCAAAGGGTGCTTCCTTTCATCATCAATTACTTTTAGCAAGTCCATAAGGCACTTTCCTTTACCAATTCCTCTCAAGCGAGCCCATATAGCACTTCTCTTCATCGAATCCTTTTAATGAGCCTAAAGAGAGCTTCCTTTCATCATCAATTCCTTTTAGCAAGCTCACACGGCGCTTTCCTTTACCAATTCATCACAAGTGAACCTATGGGGCGCTTCTCTTCATCAAATCCTTTTAGTGAGCCCATAGGGTGCTTTCCTTTACCAATTCCTCTTAAGTGAGCTCATACAGCACTTCTCTTCATCGAATCCATTTAGTAAGCCTAAAGGGTGCTTCCTTTCATCATCAATTCCTTTTAGCGAGCTCATAGGATGCTTTCCTTTACCAATTCCTCTCAAGTGAGCTATAGTGTGCTTCTCTTTATTGAATCCTTTTAGCAAGCCCAAAAGGAGCTTCTTTTCATCATTGATTCCTTTTAGCGAGCTTATAGAGTACTTCCCTTTACCAATTCCTCTTAAGTAAGCCTATACGATGCTTCTCTTCATTGAATCCTTTTAGCGAGCCCAAAGGGCACTTCCTTTCATCATCGATTCCTTTTAGTGAGCCCATAGGTTGCTTCCCTTCATTGAATCCTTTTAGTGAGCCCAAAAGGTTCTTCCTTTCATAACCAATTCCTTTTAGCAAGCCTATAGGGCACTTTTCTTTACTAATTCCTCTCGAGTAAGCCCCAAAGGGTACTTTTTCTCATCATTGATTCCAATTTAGGGTTGCTAGTCCCTAAGAAATGCTCTTACCTATTAAGCTTAGAAGAGCACGACTAAGTTTTCTAAATTGATTCCAGTTTAGGGTTGTTAGATCCCAAGAGATGCTCCTGCTTAGGTTAGTGAGCTTAGAAAAACACAACCAAGTTTTCCAAATCGATTCCAGTTTAGAGTTACTAGTTCCTGAGAGACGTTCTCGCTTAAGTTAATGAGCTCGAAATAGCATAACCAAGTTTTTCAAATTGATTCCAATTTAAGGTTACTAGTTATGTAGAGGTACTCCCACCTAGGTTAGTGAGCTTAGAAGAGTACGACCAGGATTTTTAAATCGAATCCAATTTAAGGTCGTTAATCCCCAAGAGACGCTCTCGCCTAGGTTAATGAGCTTAAAAAAGCATGACCAGGTCTTTCAAATTGATTTTAATTTAGGGTTGCTAATCCCCAAGAGATGTTCCCGCCTAGGTTAGTGAGCTTAGAAGAGCATGACCAAGTTTTTCAAATCAATTTCAATTTAGGGTTGCTTGTCCCCTAGAGATGCTCCCGCCTAGGTTAATGAGCTCAAAAGATGATGACTAGTATTTCTAAATCATTTCCAAATCAATTCCAATTTAGGGCTGTTAGTCTCTTAGAAATGCTCCCGCTTAAGTTAGTGAGCTCAAAAGAGTACGACTAGGTTGTCCATTTTTTCCAAATCGATTCCAGCTTAGGGTTGTTGGTCCCCTAGAGATGCTTCCACTTAGGTTAGTGAGCTCAAAAGAGCATGACTAGTTTTTTCAAATCGATTCCAATTTAGGGTTGTTAGTCCTCGAGAGACGTTAACTCCTAGGTTAGTGAGCTTAAAAGAACATGACTATGTTTTCCAATTCGATTCCTATTTAGGGTTGCTAGTCCCCGAGACATGTTCCTACCTAAGTTAGTAAGCTCAGAAGAGCATGATTAGATGTTCCACATCAATTTTAGTTTAGAGTTACTAGTCTCCGAGAGACACTCTTACCTAGGTTAGTGAGCTTAGAAGAACACGATTAGGTTTTCTAAATCGATTCCAGTTTAAGGATTCCTATCTTCGAGAGGTGCTTTCACCTTGGTTAGTGATCTCAAAGAGTCAACCAAGTTTTCCAAATTGATTCCAATTTAGGGTTGCTAGTCTTCGAGAGACACTCCTACTTAGGTTAGTGAGCTCAGAAGAGTACAACCAAGTTTTCTAAATCAATTCTAGTTAAAGGTTATTAGTGCCCTAGCTTAAAAGGGTACGACTAAGTTTCAAAACGATGTTTCTAGCCAGCTTCTAGGATGTTAGACCTTTTTAAACTCACTTGACTAGCTCTTAGACCACCTTCTCTCCTTTTCACCTCTCACTAAATCCCTAATGGATCAAACTTAGGATAGCAAGCTAGTTGTTGTGCTTCTTAGGTTGAAGTTATCCTTGGGGCAAAAATAATATCTCCTTTGTATTTATAGTAAAGTTTTACTCAAATTTCACCACAAAGAAGAGCAGCTGTAGATATCTCATTTTTAAACCACCACCCCTACCCTCTTTTTTATTTTGTTTAGAATTTTTAGAATAAGGTAAATGATCCTATGTACGATTTAATTGTATATTTAGACAAGACATAGGCCAACGGTCTAATAGATAAATACTTAGGTTTAGCATTGCATTAAGCTAAAAGTCAGGGGTTCAAATCTTATTAGAGATAGAAACTGCCTTTTACTTTTTTATCTAAAACATACCGTACTACCACATGCACAGAGACTTGAGTTCGATTCCATCTAAGCACAAAAGTGCTTTTTACTTAAAAAAAAAAAAAGAAGCAAAAACAAAAACACAACAAAACCAAAACAAAAAAAAAAGAAAAGACAAAAAAAGAGAGAAAGGAATCAGGTTGGGACAGTACGCCCCTTAAATTTGCAACGTGTGCATTCATATGGTACATGCCCAATACATGACTTGCTCCCCGTTCCCCTTCCTCAGCATGATCTGTAGATTAAGGCAATTAAAACTCACGCAATCCCTTTACTTCTCAACCCGATTAAGTTGAATTTTTTGCTAAATTTCATTAAATTAAATGTAGAAATTCATAGATCACTTGGGATACTTTGTATTAAGCATAAAATCTTGTCTGCGTTCATAAATTAAAGGAGTCAAAATTAGTCCAAAAATCGGAAAAAAACTTAATTACCCATTAACACAAAACTTTGATTTTGGGCAATTTAATGTGTTTTCAAATGAAATCGAGCATGCATAATTATAAATAGTAGGATGGGAACTCGTTTGTGATAAGAAACTCAATAAAAAAACACTCCATAAAAGCTTGAATTTAAGCTTTCTCTCTCTAACTTGCAAGTTTCATCTTCTCACTTTAAAACCACAACTCTATGGTGGTTTTCGAGTGAACCCATTACTTCCATTAGTTTCACCACCATAAAAAACTCAAGACCCAACACTTGTTTAAACCCTAGCAACCCTTCTACGGTTGGACCACCACTACCAAGTGATGACCATGTTCTCATACACCACTAAACCACCGCGATAGGTTGAGGTACATGGCCTACCAAACCCACCTACCTACCCCCTACCCTTAATTCCCAATGAAATTCTTATAAAAACACTCTTTGAACCATCCCATCACGCAGCCGGCTCCTTCTTTTCCAATTAGTGACCAGAGCTAACCCAAAGCCAATCCGAGCTGACTTGAAGCTGATCTAAGCTATCCTAGTTTGCTACTTTTTTAATTAATTTATATTATATTATTTTATTTTTATTTATTACTCATGTATGTATAATGTAATTAATAAAAAGAGAAAAAGAAAAGAAAAAAGAAAAGAGAAAAAGGAAATAGAAAGGAAAAAAAAAGAAAAGAAAAAAAGATAGAGTAGCTTAATTAGATTGTTTGTTTACTTTCCCGATTGAAACTATAAAAAAATCATAAAAAATAAAATAAAATAAGGGAAATAATATAAAGAAAATAATAATAATAATCAAGAAGGAAAGTGTTTTATAACTTAGAAAACCTATTTTTGAAAATAAAAATAAAAATAATAAACCAACATGTTTTCCAAATTAGGATTATTTTAAAGTTTCTAAGAAATAAAACTTTGATTTGGACCCTTTAAAAAAAATTTTCCTTAAATAAATTGAAATGGGTAAAAACGTAAACCCGCTAATGTTTTTTCGTAAAAGAACTACGTACTTCTGATCTCAAATAGCAAGTATGTAGGTACTTGTACACAAATACAAGATGACTTAAAGTATGAAAAAAAAAAATTATTTTCCCCCTTTAGTAGATAATTCTTTAAATTCTTTTTTTTTTTTTATAAATAGGTATAATTTTAGTTGTTTCTTGTAAATAAACATTATAAGAAGGGTATTTGAAAAAAAAATTAAATTCGGAAAGTTAAAAGCGATACCCATTTAGGGTTTAATAGGATAGCTCTCGGATCTATATCTTTAGTTTTAAAAAACTGTTGTAAAAATTGGTTTTAGAGATAAATTGATAGCTAAGTTATAACCAATCCATCCAATTGGTTATAACTTAACTCTCTTTCTTGACTGCGGTAGGATGGTGACTCTAAAATGTTTTCAAAGTTAAAGAAACCGATTTTCTTTAAACCCTAGTCAAGGGTAAATATAAAACGGGAAGGGTTCAACATTAATCGATTTAAAGAAGACTAATTTATAAAAATTGGAAAAAAAATATAGCTCGATAACCCTACTTTTCGATCTTCCCCAAATGGAAGGATAACCTAGACATTTTGAGGAAGTAATTGTAAGGTTAATATCTAAAGTATCACAACATCTCCTTCTCATTTCAGCTGATGTAGAGTTAGAAAAAAATAGAGAAGATTTTTCATAATTCATTTTCTAACTAAAGGTCTCACAATAACTATGTGAAATCTATTCCATTCTTTGCAAATTGGAAGATGAGGCTTTAAGAAAAAAAAGAGGGAATAATTGAAAAAAAATAGATGAGTTAATTTAAGGCATCCTCTTTTAACTTTTATTCCATTTAATTGCCTATTTACCTTAGTCCTCTAAATCACTTTAGACAAAACATCAGCTATTAAGATGAATAAGTAGGGAGATAATGGATCTCCCTATCTTAAACCTCTAATAGGGTTAAAATGATCGACAATTTATCCATTCGAAATTAAGTTAAAGATTATAGATGTGACATAAACCATGACCTAATGATAGGAATCAACTTCCTACCAACCTATCTGCTAGTTCCTCACATATATATAACATGCTCCTGCCTAGCCACAAAGTCCTAATCTAGAAGGTAACCTAAAAAAGGTTAGTCGAGCTGAGCTCTTCAACCAACCATTGGTGCCTGACTCTAATTTAGTTGACTTCCTAACTAGACTGATTGGCTCCTGACTTGATTTAGATCAGGTCGACCCCTAACTACTAGCACCTCCTATTTCTACCTAAGTTGTATTATACTCCTGACGAACAGCCATCAAGTGACACGTGCCTCTTCACATAATGTTCCAGAATGATTCTTTCTTTTCTGTACTAAATATTCTTTGTCCTTTTTACCCCTTTTTAGCATGATTCATGTAACGTAATTGTAAAATACCCTTTTGTCTTTTCATACATATAAAATAATCCTAGTAGGCAAGTATATAAACCCCCATTTTCTTTGTATGCAGGCATCCTACTTTTAATATAGAATTATTCACTTGAGCAACCTTAGTGTTATCGTTATTATTCAACTCTTATTTATTTCCTTTAGCAAGGAATAATGGCGAGTGACCTTTCAATTCAGACCAGTGTGTTATATCCAGCGAATTATTGGCCGAATAGGATCGGGTGGTGTATGATATTCATTTGGTAGCTACCTAGACTTTACTAACTTTTTCTTTGTTTCTCTCCAGTTCACTTTGTTGAGGTACCTCTCCGTATGTTCGACTCCGGAGATATATCAGCTTTGCTAGTATCAAAGCATGGTTTTGCAAGGGAATGTGAAAAGTTGCAATAAAGTTTTTGTTTGGTTTACTGTTAGTGGCTATAGTGTTCCTTTCGTAGCTACTGTAGTGTATTGGTGTAACATTAAGAGTGGTTTTATTGTTACTTAGTTTTAGTCTGTTTTTTACTGTAAAAATAAAGCAAGTTTGTTTCTATCTTATTTGAGTGACTATTAGGTGTTGAAGCTGTTAACCAATTGTTAATCCATTTAAGAAGTACTGTACTATGTTAGATTCAAGTATTTAAGGAGTTATTGGTGACCAAGGTAGTGGTGCTCAACCTAGTCATGATTTTAATGGTAGTAACGCCTCAAGGTCCATTGATGACAAACTTGATAGACTCACAAACCTTATTGAGAGTCTAATCACTGCAATGCAAGTTAATAGGTAACAACCCTAAGGTATACAGCAACAAAACCCCCAAGATGATGCCCTTGAGAGACACTATGGATGAGTCAATCGAACCAATCACCCAGTTTGACCTCTTCGAGCTGGAGGAGCTACTAAACAAAGTCTGGAGTTACAGGAGATTGCGAAGGATGATGAGGAAATAGATGTTGAAGGGTTTGGTGACGAAGAAAAAGTTGATTATTATCAAGCACAGGGACAAGGATGCCGAATCCCTCAAGGGCTAGACAATGTCAAGGTACAAATCTTGCCCTTTGGTGGAAGTGGAGATGCAGGTAAATACTTAGAGTGGGAAGAGAAGGTCAAGAAAGTATTTGAATGTTATAGGTATGAGGATGTGATCAAAGTCTAACTTGCTATGTTGGAGTTTACTGGGTATGCCACCATGTGGTGGAAGAATCTAAATGCAACTAAGGCAAGAGATGGAAGACAAGGTATTAGAACTTGAGATGAGATGAAAAGGTTGTTAAGAGGTAGATTTGTGCTCGAGACGTATCTACAAGATACGTTTGCAAAGTTACAGGAGTTGTGCCAAGGAAGTTGATTTGTTGATGACTACGTGAGAGAGTTCTAGATGTTAATGATCCGAGCTGACATGGAAGAGCCACAGGCCCATATAGTATCGAGGTTCATTTCTAGGCTCAAGTATAAGATTCGAAATATCGAGGAAGTACAGAGGTTTTATAATTTGGAAGAAGCCATCAAGATAGTGTAGAGGGTAGAAAAGTAGAGGAGAAATGTTCTAAGCTAACCTGGGCCAACATTCTCTCGAGCCTCGGTACTATATCGACCTGTTCAAGCCAAACCTAGGAGACCATACCAAGCCAAGGAAAAGAGTGACCGGCCTGACAATAACTGAACGGCTCAACATGGTCGAGCAGGATAGCCAGGCCAAGTCAAGGTTAAGCTACCCTAGAGAATGTATGAGAAAGGATAGACCTCTAGATGGAAGTTTAGCGAGGTGAAATACTTTAAATGCTTAAGCTTTAGACACATGGCTACTAAGTGTCCGAACCAACGTGTTATGGTGCACTAAGGAGATATAGTGGATAGCACTGACAAGAGTGAGCCGGAGGAGGAGAAGGATGTTTGAGAGGCAAAAGCCGATGAGGAAGAGGAAACCTATGTCTATGCCAACCAGGGAGAAGTGATGACCCTAGTATTGCGACGAGTCCTGAGTTCCTTGCCAAACTCTGAGGAGAACCAAAAGGAGAATTTGTTCCATACCAAGTGTACTATCAAAGGCCAATTATAGACAATCATAGTAGATGGAGAAAGTTGCACTAATGTGGTTCCCCAATCATTTGTGTAGGGGGTGGGTCTACTAACCTCAAGGTATCCCTAACCTTATAAGCTGCATTAGCTTCATGATAAGGGTGCTTTGCATGTGACTGAACAGGTAACTGTACTATTTAGTATCATAAATGTATACAGAAATGAAGTAGTGTATGATGTCATCCCCATGGGAGCTTCACACCTGCTGCTTAGATGACCTTGGTTGTTCGACTAATGTATTATGCACGACGGGTATAAAAACACCTATGCCGTTGTGAAGGATGGAAGGAGGATAATGTTGCAATCCTTAACCCCATCCTAAGTAAATGAAACCCATAATCAGCTTACCTATACTAGTAAGAAGAAGCCCTGGTGATGAGTTGTAGAGAGCTCCGATCTACCGAGAAATCTGATGAACCAATTTTCTTATTAGTTAGGAGACTTATGGAGATGAGGGAGTTACGGAATGTTCCAAAAGAGATCTAAGGCTTGCTAAATGAGTTTTCTAACTTGATTCTGGAAGAACTGCCTAAAGGGCTACCACCAGTCCGAGGCATAGAGCACTGTATTGATCTACAACCAGGTGCCACCCTACCGAGCCGACCTGTGTATAAGACGAACCCTGAGTAGGCTTATTCCGAATAAGGATGGTTCATAGTGCATGTGCATCAAAAGCCGAGCAATCAATCGAATTACTATCAAGTACAGATACACGATACTAAGGCTCAATGACATGTTAAATGAGCTTCATGGAGCAAAGATATTTTCAAAGATAGATCTGCGAAGTAGCTACCACCGAATTCGTATAAGGCCGGGCAATGAATGGAAGATTGCCTTTAAGATTAGGCACAGGCTCTACGAATGGTTAGTTATGCCATTTAGACTTATTAATGTGTCGAGCACATTCATGAGGTTAATGAACCATGTGATGTACTCTCTTCTTAGAAGATGTGTGGTCGTATACTTTGATGACATATTGGTGTATAGTGCTGACCTAAACAACCATGTTCAACATTTTTGTGAAGTATTTAGCATCCTACGAGATAAGAAGTTGTATGGGAATGTAAAGAAATGCATATTCTGCTAGAAAGAAGTAATGTTCCTAGGGTTTGTAGTATCAGGGGAAGGAATCCAAGCAGATAAGGAGATGATCCAAGTTGTTCTGGATTGGCCTAATTTCTTTTTATAGGCAATTTAATAAGGACTTCAGCATAATAGTCACCCCATGGATGAAACTGACAAAGAAGAATGAAGGGTTTAGTTGGAACGATCAAGTTAAGCGAAGGTTTGGGGAAATCAAGGAGAAGCTCACCTCGGCACTTGTACTTTCACTACTAGATTTTAACAAGCCCTTTGAATGGGAGTGTAATGTATCGGGAGTTGGAATTGGTGCTACCTTGATGTAAGAACGATAGCCCGTCAGTTACCATTGAGAGAAACTGAGCGGCCTAGCCCTGAACTATTCCGTGTACAAGAAGGAGATGTACTTCCTTTTTCGAGCCTTTATTGTTTAGCAACAATATTTGTTGTCGCGAGAGTTTGTTATTTATATAGACTATGAGTCTCTGAAGCATTTAGGGAGTCATTTGGCATAAGAAGGGAAGTACAAATGTGGTCGCCAATGCTCTATCATGACGACAAACCTTACTGACCGCTTTGCAGACAAAATTATTGGGATTCTCATTAATTACCGAGCAGTATGCTCATGATTCTCATTTTAGCCCTATCATAGAACAATGCAAGGACGGAATTGTTGTCAAGAGATATTATCTCAAGGATGGCTATCTATTCAAGGATCGCAGGCTATGTATTCTAAACTACTCCACACATCAACTATTGATTTGGGAAGCTTACAGCGATGGACTTTTAGGTCACTTTGGAGAGGTCAAGACAGCTAATCTATTGAAAGAGAATTTTTATGGGCCAGTTCTGGCCAAAGGTGTCCATAAGGTAGTTAGTCATTGTGAAGTATGTAAGCGTGCTAAGGGGAAGAGAGAGCCCCATAGAGAGTATATGCCTCTACCATCACCAACCTTACCATAGGCCGACCTCAACATAGACTTTGTCCTAAGGTTACCCCAGATATTTAAAGGGAAAGATTCTATTTTTGTTGTAGTGGACCGTTTCAACAAGATGGCGCACTTCGTTCTGTACCATCAAACTAACGATGCTTTATATATTACTGATTTGTTTTTGCAAGAGGTTGTATGACTATATGCAGTACCGAAGACTATTGTCTTAAATTGGGACACAAATTTTTTTAGCTATTTCTAGAAGACTCTTTAAAGGAGACTTAAGACTAAGCTAGTGTTTAGCTTTAGTAGCTACCCTCAAACTGATGGCCAGATTGAAGTGGTGAACAAGACACTAGGCAATCTGCTCAAAGTTGTTATAGGGAAGAACTTGAGGGATTAGGATCTGTGCTTACTAGTCGTGGAGTTCACATACAACCGAACTATCCACAGCACTACAGGGAAGACCCCATTTGAAGTCGTCTATGGCCTTAACTTAACCATTCCCTTAGACATGATCTACACCCCAGTCGTTATTGAAGAAAGTTAATCCTGAGTCAATCGCGCTCAAGAATTACATGAACTGCACCAATCCGTAACAAAGAAGATCGCCAATTCAATCAGAGATAGAAAGAGATTGGTAGTCGAGGCCACCGAACTGTTTCTTTCTAGCCCAGAGACTTAGTATGGGTTCACCTCAGTTAGGAGCGATTCTCACACTTAAGACAAAGCAAACTATCTCTTTGAGCTGATGGCTCATTCAAAGTCCTGAAGAAGATCAACCGTAACACTTACCAGATTAAGTTGCCTGATGACTATGGTGTCTCCTCTACCTTCAATGTGTTCGATCTAATCCCCTATTAACCAATAGAAGACCCTATGAGTGCCCAAGAAGAATGAACAAAAACCTCTTCAGATTTGAGGACAAATCTTTCCGACCCCTAAGCAGATGATAGGAATCAATCTCTTGGATTGATCACAAAAAGCTGAGCTAAAGGACTTTAAGGGCTTACACGGAAAATACTAACTTTAAGCCATAGCTGAAATCGAGACTCCTATCCCGATCTGATCTCTTACTGACCTATCTACTAGATCCTCACATATATCCAACATACTTTTGCCTAGTTACGAAGTCCTGATCTAGAAGGTAACCTAGGAAAGGTTAGCCGAGCTGAGCTCTCCAACCAACTACTGGCGCTTGACTCCAATTCAGTTGACTTCTTAACCAGACTAATTAGCTCCCGACTTGATCTAGATTAGGTCGTCCCCTAACTACCAGCACCTCCTATTTCTGCCTATGTTGTATCATACTCTTGATGTATAGCTATTAAGTGATATGTACCTTTTAACACAACGTTCTAGAATGATTCTTTCTTTTTCGTATTAAATATTCTTTGTCCTTTTTACCCCTTTTTAGCATGATTCATGTAACGTAATTATAAAATACTCTTTTGTCTTTTCATACATGTAAAATAACCCTAGTGGACAAGTATATAAACAACCTACTTTCCTTGTACGTAGGCATCCTACTTTCCTTATACGTAGGCATCCTACTTTCAATACAAAATTATTCACTTGAGCAACCTTAGTGTTCTCGTTATCATTCAACTCTTATCTATTCCCTTTAGCAAAGAGTAATGGCGAGCGACCTTTAAATTCGGACTGGTATGTCATATTTGGCGAATTGTTGGCCAAGTAGGATTGGGTGGTGTGTTATATCCATTTGGTAGCTGCTTGAACTTTGCTAGCTTTTTCTTTGTTTCTTTCTAGCTTGCTTCATTGTGGTGCCTCTTTATATGTCCAACCCTAGAGCGCATCACTTAATTAATCCATCGATTAGAAAATCCCATCTTTGTGGTAACCACCTCTAGAAAGTGTCATTCTACCTAATCATGTGCCTTTGCCATGCCTACTTTAAGAGCACAATAATCATCTTTTCGTTTTTTATGAATTTTCAAAAAATGAAAAATTTCATGGGCCATAATAACATTATCTAGAATTAGCTAACCCAGGATGAATGTGCATTGAAAAGGAGAAATGATAGTGTCTATTGTTGATACATAGCATCATTTGGATGAGAATGTGAGCTGGCATGGCACCACATCAGCATCCCCTAACACGTATTGCACCATGTACCTGACACGTCGGCCTTGGCTACGTATTCGACAAGTAGCATGATGTCATTCAACCCTATAGTAGGGCCATGTCAGCACACTCTTTCTCTCTCTTTCCTCCCTTTTCTTTCCCTTTCCCGCCTTTTCCTTAGTAAAGTCAATCCATACCCCTTACTTTGGCCTCATTTTTAATTCAATTTCAATTCGTGAATTCACTAATAGATTAATGTTTCCTATTCTCCACTTTGAATACTTTGCATTGGTACCTCAAAAACGTCTTGATACAATCTTTTGTGGTTTGAAAATGAAGCTCGGAAATTGGAAATCAAATTAAATGTCCATACTTTCTTTCAAGACGGTGGTCAAAGCTAAGCACATTCAATCTCGGATTCAAGGCACTTGATCTCTTTCCTTGCTTAGTTCAAGCACTAATAATATAAATAAGAGCTCAAACGAGCTTGAATAGCATCGAAAACTCTTTCTCCCAAACTCTATCTTCCTCTAAAGCGCTCTCTCTCTCTCTCTCTCTTTACATTTCTCTCCCTCCCTGGTTACTTCCGAGCTAACCCACAACCACTAACATAGTCCCCTAAACCCAAGCTTCCTAACATCACTAATCTTAGCCACTACCATACCCCCTAGTGCCCTACATAAGCTACCATTGTAAGCCCTAACCCTAACCACGATCCCTTACTTGTAAACCACTACATACCACCACCTTCAGCACAAGCTGACCTTATGGTTGAATTCCTAGTGACCCAAGACCCTAACCTGACACCTTTATTGAGCCTGGCAACCACCACCATGATCGAAGCTCCACCACCACCAATCGTCAACTTCAAAAACCACTAAATCCACTACGAAACGTCATAGCACTCTCCCTACCCCCCACAAGCCCAATAGAAAACTCCTTAAAACCCTTTACCCCACTCGTTTGGTGATTGAAAGCAGCTGAAGCCTCCTTGTTCAGCCATAGCTCTCTCCTCCATTCGCAACTTACCAATTACTAGAGTCTGACTTGCATGCACTTTGGATCCAACCTAAGCCCCAATCTAAGATCTACATGCAAATCCCTATGTTCGACCTTAATTTTCATTCAGCTTTTTTTTTTTTCCTATTTTCTATATTTTATTTATTTATTATTCTGATTATAATTATACCTAAAAAAAAAAAACGGAAAAAGGAAAAACCAAAACAAAGAAAAAAGAAGAAAAAAAGGGGATAGAGTAGTTTGTTTTTTTTACACTTCCAATTAAAAATTTAAAAAATATTATATAAAAATAATAATAATAAAAATCATTTTACTACATAGAAAATAAATTTTTCAAATAAAAAAAAATAAAATGATCCATTTTCCAAATTAGGATCTTTTAGAACTTTTCAAAATAGAACAAGTTAGGACTCTTGAGAATTTTCCTTAAATAAACCCAAAGTAATTTAAAACGTAAACTTAACATTTTTATTTTTCAAATTTAAAATGAATCCAACAAATAAAAATTTTCAGAAAAAAAAAACTACATATATCTGATCCTTAATAATGGATATGTAGGCACCTTTGGGGCAATGTAAAAAATGAAAAAAAAAAAATCAATTTTCCTTTATTTTAGCTTAAATCATTCAATTAAAAGTAATTTTAAAATAAATTAAGTTGTTATTCTAAATGGTGACTTTAAGAAACTAAATCCAAATTTGGAAAGTTTATAGTACCTGTAAAGGTTTAAATAACCTAACCTTAGACTCGTTTATCTAGTTTTTCAAAAACCCTTCTTAAAAATCAGTTTTTTCTCATGTAAACCAATGTCTAGATCAAAACAAAATCTACCCATTTGGTTTTGACCTAAACCATTTCCTGACCCTGGTTAGATGGCGACTTCTAAAATTCTTTTAAAAATAAAAGTTTTACTTTTCCTTAAATCTTAGTTAAGTATCAATATTAAATGGATAAAGTCTAGTATTGATTAGTTAAGAAAAACTTATTAAAATCGAGAATTATCAAGCTCGATAGCTTGGCAACTTTACTAGGGAAATTAAGAGGGTTAGTTATTTAACTTTCCAAATTTAGAATTAATTTTTTTTAAATCACCTTACTAAATGTAATTTATTTATTTCTTTATTTGTTGTTATTTTTTGTAGTTTTGCTAACCTATCTTACAGGGTTAAGTTTATTTAAGTTTTTTTTTTTTAAATTATCGAGGGTGATTTACTTTATGTACCATAATTATATGGCAGAAACAGTCAAACCTGAATTGTATTAGGACCCTAGGATTTTGGGGGTGGAGGAGGAGGTGTTGGGGCGGTAGGGGGGTGTATGTAGGATTGTGTAGGCTTCGAGTGCTATGGTGTAATCATCACCTAAGAGTGATTAGGCTATACCTTCTTAAGCTTAATGTAATCAATGAAAGTGTTTTCTGAAAATAAATGAAGTCACATAAGCTTAAGGACTTTTAGAACCTACCCTTTATGCATACACTACATTAAGAACCGATAAATAATCAAGCGAGAAGAAAAAGAAGAAAAAAAAGAAAAGAAATGACAACTTGGACTTTCTTTAACTTCCCTTGTAATTTCACCATGTTGTAAACATATAGTTGATGTAAATAGGCTTCATTTTTGTTTTATACTTTACTATAAATAGCGGTTTTTAAGTCTTGTAACAACTTTTCCTTTGCAAATTGTTCTAGAAAATGGCTTGCTCATCTAACTCCATCCATTTCAAAGAAAGGTTTGTCAACAAGCCCCTCAACCTTAGGCCCATTTTAGACTAATAGCTTTACCATTTCACCCAAGACAACAGGAAATCATCACCAATAAGATCAGGCTTATTTTGCCACTTCCCATGGTAAAGATTGAGATCAACTTGATTAGGGCCTCAACCAATTTTGGGAACCTAAGGAGGTAGGTTTTCGAGTTGGCCCTCACTTAATTAGTCTAGTGCTTAAAGAATATAGCCAATTACTTCAAGGCCCTTCTTTAGGATACATATAATCTAAATTTAGAAGTTGACCTAGTAAAACGCATTTTTAAAATTCTTAGGGCTTCAAATGGCTGAAGCAGATAAGGCCTTAAAAAGCTACAATAGGAATTGCATCAAATTAGAAGGCTTGAAAGCCTAGTTTACTACTGAATCCAGTTCTAGCAAATGAGCCATCTTTTGTGGTAATCCCAAGGATTGGAGACAGGACAAAATGAAGGCTTTTGTCTTACCTGCATTCAGGAATCTCCTATTCCCTAATGGAAAGCTCCTCATCCACTTTAGGGTAGTAAAGTTAGTAGGTCAGTTCCTTGAAGATAGGTCATATGCCCTAGTCCTCCTGGCAAAGTAAAAAAGAAGCCTAAATATCCTAAAAAAGAAAAATGATGGCATACTAAAGATCGGCATAGCATTACTAAAAGTCTAGTTTGTAAGCTACATGAAGTGTTTTGGGCTTAGCCTAATTCAAGGAGAATTTACCCATATGATTGATTTAATTGATTCCTTTGTTGACAAGGTCCATCTACTGAAGAGAAGTCCACTTATTATTGGGTGGAGGTCCTGTGAAATTTCCAAGTTGATGATATCTTATGGACAGCCAGGTGGAGTAATTTCAAAAGGGCAATCCTAGGTTGTAAAAATGATCAAGTAGTCCCCTTAATTGGGATGAAATGGTGCATATGCTATTACCCTAATAACATGATCAGGCAGTTCAAGGGGATTTAACATATAATCTACAAGCCATGATATAAGTTCGTAGATGAACACACGAGCCCAATATTACATATAACCAAGGGGTGAGTTTAGACTGCAAGATGGTTCGAAGGATAAATGAGAGTCAAAGGTTGAGCAGGGGTTCCCGTACATCGACGATGGATATGATGAACCAACGCCTCATACAAGCTCGAGTCAAACTTGATATGACGCATAAGTATGGCCTGAGGTTACTAGCTACTAGTCCACGCTTAATAGGCTAGATAAGAGTAGCTCAAGAGTAAGTAGAAGAACACTTAAGTTGAGAGAGTGTAAAAGTTCAGTGTATTCTCTATATGTGTTGTTCTCGCGACTATTACAATTTGCTAGTATTTATAGTACTCAATTAGGGTAAGTCTTAGGTTATAAGAAAATTATAGAAAAGGATCCTTATTAGCTAAAGAAAAGGGGGAATAATTTACAAAGATATCAACATAATCATGCAAAAAAAAAAAAAAAAAGTCCTTTATCAGAAAGGACAGTATGAATGTTAGAAAAAGGACAGTGTACATGTGGTTTGCTAATTCTGTAGTCCTTATGACACTGTTATCCTAGTAGGGGCAAATTCCGATCAAGTAAGGTCAGCGTCGGTAGTTCAATAGCTCAGATAGTTGAGGCTAGACCGGGGTTGACTCAAGGGGTAACTCATTTTCGGGTTGGCCTCAGATGATCGGCTCCTAAAAGTTGTTAGCTTGACTTCGATATTGGTGAGGTTAGCTATATCCTAATTTGATGCTTGGATTGGGGTCTGTTGTGGAGGGTCAGCTTGGCATGTTGGTTGATCACCTCAGCAGCTTCTTAAATGACATAGAGAGTGAAGTAGCTAGGCAAGTTGGATTGAAAAATGCATTGCTCCTCAGGGCTCAGTATAATATCTAATAAATCAACAATGTAGACATGAATATCAGAGTATTAGGACAAAACCCTGTCCTTGTACGATTATAGTCAATAGTTGATCTAGGACATTCAAGAAAGTAAATTAACTAGGCTAGAAACTTATGAAAAACACGATAACCCTAATCGAGGAATTTTCGTGAGTTTGGAAATCCATAATGTAATAAGAATATCAAGAACACAATCAAAATAATAAGAATTTACTCTATATGAGACCCTAAAGTTGAATTTAGAATAATCGTATCTAAATTTAGGACTTTTGGGAAAAGTTATCCGATTAAATTCAAAATTTACGACTAAGATAGAAAAGTTAGTTAAAGTGACCCGATGAAATTAGATTTTGAAAATAATTACCTAAAATCCCAATTTTATCCTTAGAAGTATGATTTCTTAAGATAATACAAAATTGCTCGAAACCCCTAAAATTAAGCTCGGAATGTAACGAAAACTTAATGATAAGTTAATTAAGCTATAAAATAAGATAATATAATATAATTTACCATATGAGTATACATGTATTTTTATGAGTATCCTTGATATAAATTATAATTATACTTGTAAATTAACTAAAAAATTTAAAAATATATAATATGTAATGTCACATGACTCTGACTTGTTAGCTTTCGGGTAGTTTGTATCTTCATAGAAAAATATATTTATATGTTAAGTCAATAGGTGTAAAATAGTTTATACTAATGTTACTTATAACCATAAGAATATGGATCTTAATAATTAAATAATGAGTATAATAATATTACTAATGATACAAGATAATATGTAAAAGTAATTGAATTAGTATAAACCTAATTGGCCTGATATCCCCTCTTCATAAAATTGATTAGAAGCATTCATAGGTATAAGAATATTTAAATTACATCTAGATATAGATATATAATTATATAAATTAATAAGAAATTAATTGAAAAATTTAATACTTAAGACTCAAGAAATTATGATTTACAACAACATTTGTGAGATTGAGTTAACTCTCACAACTATGTGAAAATTTAAATGAAGTAATTGAAGTAATTGTATAGCTTTAATATTTCAATTTAAGCTTATTTATATAAAACTTTCTTAGAAATATTAAGTTTATTGGGTCTAATTACTGTAACGTAGAGTTTTGTAATTTTAAATATAACTTAAGATAAATCTTTTAGAATTAATTACATGATCTTAATAATTAAGATTGGTGAGTAAAATGTCATATAAGATGTATATAAATAAATCCCAAATAGTTAATATAACTTAACTATATATTATACATTAGTAATATTTTTACTAATAATTACGTTAAAACTCTCCCGAAATAACAATATACAAGAAAAGTAAATTTTGACTATGAATTAGTCTTTGGTAATAATGCTGGTGATGAAAAGAATAAATATTCTTTGAATATTCTAGGAATTAACATAAGTATTGAATAAAATATATTAAATTTATTAAAATATCCTTAAAAATAAAAATCATATATCTCAACTACCTTACAAAGGCGATGAGATTTTAGAATATATATATATGGCTTTACGCTACTTTCAAATGCAATCAGGGGGATGGGAAGAGAGAAAGAGAGGATAGGGAAAGAGAGCAAGAGAGCAATGGAGAGGAAAAAAAATGAAAAAAAAAAAGAGAAAAGAGAAGGAAAAAAAAAAGGAAGAAGATAAAGAAGGACAAAAAGAAGAAGAAAAAAGGACTAGAAAATTTAATTTTTCGATGTTCGATACTTTTAGGTAATCTCATTTCTATAATTATAAGTGTTATCTTTTAATTGATATTTAATAGTTATAGAAAATATATGTCCGTTATTTCATTATTTTTCTAAATGAAGTATGTTATCTGTATAATTTCGTTCTTTTTCGAATTATAAACTTAGAATATTGATAGTTATAAAACTTGTATATCATTAACACCAATTTTTAAAATAAGTAGATCTCTAGTAATAATCATTTATTAGAACTATTAAAATTAAACTTTATATTATTACTAATTTAACATCATTACGTCCGTAAAATATGAGTATATATATATATATATATATATATGATTTATTATATTTTGTTGCAAAATTGTGTGAAAATATATTTTTCATTACATAATATGATATCAATATGATATTGGTTACTATATAGTTTTATCGATATACTAGAATTAGAAATAACATTTTAAGATAATCTTTTAAACAAAACACGTAACACGTAAGTTCATACAAACTCCATGATACTAATCTTATTAAAACTAAATGACTTTAGGTAATAAACCAAATGTTTTTTGTAATATTATGAAAAATATCATCATACAATGATCTTTCTGTAATTAAAACATATTATAGATAATAGTAAGTACGTTTCAATAAAATTGAAATAGTATAATATAAGTAGTAGTAAAACTGCGTAGATTCAATATTATTAAGTAAATTGCTATAACCTATATGATAAAATAAAATACTTGAAATATATATATCTAATGTGTATGTATATAAATATATATATATATATATGGAACTCTACTGAATAATTGTATAAATAATATCTCAACTAAATGCTAGATAAAAACCTAATGTTTTAGTAAATCTTACGAAAATTAAACACGAGCTTTGGTATATATATAGGACTTTAGAGTGAGTAAAGCCCTAATATTCTAGATTTATCAGAGTAAGCTTCAGTACAGGTAAGTAGAATTAATGCTTCACAGTATTTTGAAATATTATTTTAAAATATTTGGGCACTTTGGTATGTATTGGCTTGTGATTGTAATTAGCTGTTTATGCGAATACAATGTTTATGATTAGGTTTCAATTTGCTGTAATGGGAGTTAACTTCCATGATATGGTTGTTCTATGAATATTATTATACTTGAATTATTTGAGCTTGGTTGATTATTCGAAAAATAAACTAACTTAAACTCGACTTAACACTTAACCTAATATGCATTACAACCTACTAAGGGTAATGACTAAGATTCTCGAGCCAAACATAGACTCCCTTCGATGAGGATAGCTGAAAAGGTCATTTCCCCACCTTTAGTCTAACTAAGTGATAGGAGAGGAGATTGCAGTAAGGTTGAGGGTCGTAGTTCGAAGGAGCTCACAGGAGGAGGATGTTCTCCATTGCACAAGCCCCAGTTTGGTCTTGATTTGCAAAGTTCGCGACGTCAATCTCCTTAACTCAGATTAGAGCAGGTGCAATTTCTTTGATCTCATGACGGATTGAATAACATTTTATGATGGAATTTGTTTGTACATGTATTGCATCTAACCAACTTGATTGAAAACCCTGCTGATAATGTACTGAATGCATACTTCTATCTGTGACCTACTTACTAAGTCAGTTGTCGCTTATTCTCTTATAGTTTGTTTTGCAAGTTCTAAACGAAATACAAGCACTTATTTAAAACCAGAGCTCTAGCAAATTAGGACAAGGAGTAAGGTGTAAACAAGAAATGGCTTGTTGTTGCACTTAACATTAACTTCCTTAACTTTTAAGGAAAACTACACAAGTTCCTCAAGGGGTTTGGTAGTTTTCAATATTATGGTCAGTATATGAAATGACAGGTACTTATAGGATTTACTGCCACTCTTTTATAAGGTCAAATTATAAGTTTATTATTACAAATTATTTCAAATGATTACTCCATAGGTTTATATCAAACAGATATTGGATTGGATGCTTTAAAGGGATAGAGTTGAGTATACTTAGGGTGAACTAGGTTTAAGATTGCAACTGTGAGAACAGTTTCTATGTTAGGATGGCTCACATGACGAAACTGTTATGACTTCACCTTTTCGGAGCATAATACTCAACTCACCTCGAACAGTTTGGTGAGCCAATTGGGCAAGCCTATAAGCTCAGGAGCACATAGTTGGTCTGTGATCCCTATCAAGTCACTACTAGATATCACAATCGTAGATTACAAAGACCTTCAGCTTCCAATGCCATAAAAGATATCCAAACTTTAGGTGATTAAGTAACTATGGGAAAGAAGGATTATCAACCTTAACATTGATTTGGGAAAATGGCCGGAGAAGTGGACAAGCATAGGGTTACTAAAGAATATCTATATGATTAACTCGATAAGGCAAAAGAGATCCAATATCGAGCACCAGAAGTCATACAGCTAACACCAATAGAAACAAACTCTGAAATCAAGACCTACATGGACTAAGTACAAGCTTATTTAGAAGTAATCTATGAAGGGTGTGACATATGAGAAGATCTCTTTCAAGAATCCAAACAACGTTCCCGGACCTTAGAACATCAATTAAAGTTGACCCAAAAAAGGCTTAAAGAACTTGAAGAGATAGATGAGCTTAGCCCAAGAAAGAGGAAAGAAGCAGTAGTAGGATCCAGGAAGCAGTAGAAAGGAACACTAGCCAAGCACCAAAAGGAAAATAGGAGGATTTAAGAGTAGGAATACTATTTTTTTAAGCAAAATGTTTCTCTCTTTCTTCTTTAATAATGTAAACGAACTCCTAGAGCTGCAAAATAATGAATAAAATTACCATCTTGCTGGTTAATTATCAGTTCTGTTTCTCTGCATCCATGTGCTATACATTCTTTTTATTCCACTTATACATTTATTTATTTATTCATTCATTCATTTCATTTCTATATACATTTGCTAACCTGTTGAGAAGTAAACTTGAACTAGGTCGTAAAGATAGCTCCCAAACGTCAAACCTCTTAGAAGAGTCCTATTCGAACCTGTTCTCAAACCAAAATGGCCAGCTAAGGAAACAAGATCAACAACAAAAGTGACAACAACAATGTCAACAAAGAAGTTATTGATCGTACCGAGCTAGGGTTTCTCTCCTTAGAATGAACACTATGAAAAATTTTAGATCAACTAACCTTCCTTACTAACAGCATTACTCTACTTAGGTCTACGGTGCCATCAAGCAAGGAAAGCTCCAAGGCTCAATATGGAAAAAAACGTTGAAGCCCTACCCCTTGAAGTAAAAGAGGCTTATCCTAAAATTAACCTAGCCTTCGAATCTTTTGAGATAGAAGGGGTTTATCCAAAGGTTAACCTAACTTTTGAGTCCAACACTTACTCATTCTCGGTTAAAGCAAAGCTAAAATCTAAGCAAGACTGATTGAAAGAATAAAAAAGGCAATTAACTTAGCAAATTACTAAAAAGATGAAAATGCTCAAAGGTTATAATAGTTTCAAACAAGCTGGTATTATAGACTTCTCTACTTATGACTATGGAAGCTTTCTTGAAAAGTTCAAGGTACCTGACTATTAGAAATACAATGGGACTGGCTGCCCTAAATTATACACTAGGTTGTACGTACAAAAGATAGGCAGGTATGTACAGTACGACCAACTCATGGTGTAAACTTCTTAGGATAGCTTGATAGGTTCTACTTTAACTTGGCATGCCCAATTGGATCTGAATTAAGTAAAGACATGAGAGAAGCTGGTTAGGGCATTCTTCAAACAATATAAGTTTAATGTTAAAGTGACACCAACCATGATGGACTTGGTTGCCTTGTGAAAGAGGCAAAACGAATCATTCAAAGAATATACCTAAAGGTAGAGGTCCCGAGCTATAAGGGTATCTAGCCCCATGACCGAGAAAGAGTTGACTTCAACTTTCATTAATACTCTTAAAAAGCCTTATTTTTCTCACTTGATTAGGAAAACCTCTTCTAGAATCATAGAAGTAGTGACTGCAGGATGATGAATTGAAAATGTTGTCTCTTTCGGTAAATTACAAGAGCCATCAAATGGAAGATCACCCTCTATAAAGCCTACTACCAGCAAGCCTAAAGAAGCAACAGTTAACATGGTGAATTCAAACACCAAGCCCAATACTCGAGTCTCTTTTAGATTGAATCCTCCAATATTTCAACAACAATTCTGAAGCCTGCCTTAAGTCAACAAGGCCTCAAGACAGTTCGCTAAGATACTAATTCCTTTTAGTCAAGTCCTTGAAAAGTTGAGGAAAGATGATTTAATCCATTTTGAGCTTCCTAGCGAAAGATACAGGCTAAAAGTTTTTTATCCTAATGCAAAGTGTCGATATCATTCAGGATAGGTAGGTCATTCAACCAACTCATGCTAGAGATTAAAAAACAAAATTCAGGACTCAATCGATGAAGGTATGGTTTAATTGGACTTCATAGATGCTTTAGTTCCAATCGTCAACAACAACCCATTGCCTAATGATGGCTTTACGATCAATATGATATTTGACAATTCAGATCCTATCATCAACATGATTGGTTTCAATCAGGAGCCCAAAGTCTATAAATTATATAAATAAGTGTAAACACCTCATTTTTGCTGTTTTATTTTAGTTTTTTTATTGGGCCGAGGTTAAAAAAAGAAATAAAAATAAAAAAAACGAAAATTGAAAAAAATAATAAAAATGAAAGTGTAAAGTTGTACCGAGTCAAGTTGAGTTGAAGAGAATCGTTTAGAGTCGAATTAGATAATGGTGTGCATTCAATTTAATGAATTCTAAGTTGTTAAAGAATCGGGCTTCATTGAAATATTTTTTAGTCCAATCCAATATAAAGTGGATTTTTATCTAATTATATCGGGCTAAAATAGACTAAGGATTTATTAAGTTAGTTTTTAGGCTAAATCAAGTTGGACTGAATCAAGCGCAAAAAATAGAAAGCCTAAATCGAGATATGGTTTCTAGAAACTAGGTCGAATCTTCAAATAATCTAAATCATATCTTCTACATTTGGGATTCATTATCGTATCTTTCAAATCTAAGATTAATTGAGATCAAATCTATATCTAAAAAAGATACAAAAGATTCGATTGAGTAGCTTATAAATAAGAATTCGGTAGTGAAGTTTGAAACATTTTTCACAATTCTAGACATACAATACAATATCACTACACTTAGCCCCACACAATTCACATCTATGAACATAATCCAATAAATAATCTCCACTCGTGAACACAACCTAACACTTCACAAGTTGCTATAGCTACACCTGATACATTACCCCTCAATCACATAAGCACACACTCGCCTGATACGTCTTGCCCACTATATACACCGTTACATATACTCATTGACTGTACTGTCCTTCACACGATAGCACACATTGATGCACTCAATTTTTACAGCCATTCACTCACTTGTATCGTCCCACACACGCATGCTGCACTTGATCTCCACGCCTAACACTTCCTTCATTGTTGCACACCCTGAGTACGGTTGCATGGTAGCACAATGCACTCACATACATTATAGTACACAGTACATACGGCTATGTCCTGACATCAATCGATCATACAGTTGAACACATACAATCTACTTCACAATCATACACAATTCACTACTGTACCCACGGTTCGTCGCACACAATCATGATCAAATTCCACAACAAGCACGTGAATGTAGTCTAGGCGATCACGACATGGTTAACACGAACACACCGGCTACGTGTGACTAAACCCAATTAGGTAATAAAAACTATTATTTTATTTAATTATTTATTTCACTATTTAGTTAATTAATTTTACTAATTTATTTTCTTTAGTGTAGGTTTTTTATTATATTTTTTAATTGTCATAATGTTCATTATATTTTTTTTAGATAATTGTCAATTTTTTTATAATTTAGTTAAATTGTATTTTTTAGCTGAAAATTGTATTTTTTGAAAAATCACATACCTTTTCTTCGAGATCCGTATCTTTGGAGAAGATACGTATCTTAGCATATCTTGTATATAGGATTCAGGAAAAAAATCATTTTTTGACATGTAGTGATTTTTTTTTTAAAATATAAAATTCATTACAAGGATTTTCAAAAAGATTTAGATTCATGAAACTAGATTTTTTAGGGTTTTTTTAAAATTAATAAATAGTTAAATAAATGTATATCTGACTCGATTTTTAAATCTGAAAAGAATCGACCTATTAAATCTTTTCTAAAAGAATTACATTAGTTTGATTCTGACTAGCGAGTACATAAGCACTTTTGAGACAACTGTATAAAAAATTAAAAAAAAATTTCTCCTTTATCTTGAAAAGTTGGTAATAAAAAAATAATAAAAATTTGTTTTAATTATATTTTTCATATCTGTATATATCTTAGTATTTTTAGAAAAAAATTATAAAAATAAAGCTCATTAATTTTTTTTTTTATTTTGACATGATAATTTAATCTTAATAGGTTAGTCTCCGAATAGTTTTTTTTTCTGTTAATTTTCTAAAATTATTTTTTAGAAAATACGCGGATTATTGCCTAAATTAGGGGTTTCCTATCCGAAAACACTAATTTCATTTTTTGCTAGTTTAACTAGCTAGCGACTCCAACTTAAAAAATATATTCTTTTTTCAAAAAAAAAAATTTAAAAGAGAATTATTTTTCCTTAATTTAATGTAAAGTAATTTATATTAAATGAGCTGGGCTTAATATTACTTAAATTAAGAAAAACTGAAATAAGGCTTAATGGAATTAGCAACTCCACTAGAGACCCTAGTAGGCTAGTTACGTAAGCATAAAACTTAATTAATGGGCTTTCATTTTTTATTTCTTTTTATCTATATTTGTAATATAATTGTACTAACTAGGTTTTAGTGATGTAGGTTTATAAGAAAGAAGCCGACGCAATGGGCCCTATCTTGGGGAATTTAGGGGGGAACTTTTATTTTTTTATCATTTGTATGCTTAGATGTGATTGGACTTAGGTCACCATAAGAACATAAGACAGATCACTATTGTATAACCCTTAGGTAGTTAAGGTCTTTACTTTTACCTGGCGGTAATAGGTGAGCTCACTCATGTTTTGAGGTAGCTCACTAAGCATTTCTCTAAGAATACCAGAGGCTATAGAGCTTGAGACCCATAAATCCTACCCTCTTATATTGTTGTAAAATAAAAAAGGGTTAGTAAATTTTAAATTATAGGAGTCAGAAAAGAATTATTATAACCTGTGACCAATTGGGCCTTATTTTCAAATTTTAATATACTTATATATACAAGTGTACAAGGGTTTATTTTTTTTAAAAAAAAAAACTTTTAGAAATTCACATACTTATATATGTAAGTTTATATGAATATTTATCATGGGATTATGATAATTCTATTCCTATAGTTTATTAATCACCAACCCCATTACATTGTATACATGTGTAGCATATTACATCACATTTATTTTTATATTTTTATCTTGCATATTTGTCTATGTATGCCATCTTGTATAATATATGTGAGTCTTGTAGATTTTGTTTTATTTCAAGAGTAATAGGTTGTGTAACATAATATTTAACATAGAAGGCACAAAATCATTAATAGTTCCCTTGTACCATAATGTGCCAATGTTTAAAAAAAAAAAAAACTTTAGTATCAACTTTTAAATTTATTTTTTAGGTATGCAATTATAGAAATTAACTATGGTAAAGATTATTGTAGAAATATCTTTTAAGGCTTTCCAACAATTTTTTTTAAAAGAAATTTCAAGAAGATATTTTATGATAAAAAACCACTTGCATGATAATTTTATTTACTTGGTCGATTTCTATTGCAATGCCTTACATGTACCATATTGTTAGAAACTAACAAAATAAAAAAAAAACTTAAAAAAAATAAAAAAGATTTAACCATCAGATTCCCATTGTAAAGTATTTCCCACCTCAAAGTCATCAATCTTGTAAATGTCTAAGTTCTTGTTTTTCCTATTTACCCATTAAGTTGTCATAGTTCAAATATAGTTTTCCCATGAGTTGTCACCCTTGTGTCATCTGTTTAATAAGTTTCTTATTGTAAAATAATTTCCTCTCCTCTATATCATCATTGTAATATAATCGTCATCCTATGTCTTTGGTCGTCAATCCTAGTGTTTCCAATTTTTTTTTTTTAAGTTTATATTCATCGATGTTAGTATTAGGCTTCTGTAATATAAAGTCAACATTGACATTTTCAATAAAAGTTTCTAAAAAAGGAAAAAATAAAGGTTTTCAAAATTAAAAACTTGATTTTGTTTTTAATAAAGAGAGGGAATGTAGTGTTGCTAACAAGACAAGAAGGGATTCTTGTAGGATTTAAAAGATGGCCTTTTAAAGTGGTTTGGCCCACCTGAAGCCTATAACCATTGATTTTCAAAAACATGATGTCTGAAGCTCTTGAATAGAGAATAGCCATAGTAGAAGGAGTTCTTAGCAAGCATATGAAGCAAGTTAAGACTATGGTCCATACTCGAGCCTATGTGCTTGTTAATACACTATCTCAAGTAGACAATTCTAAAGAGTTACAGGTTTTAGAACCCTCTATCAACATGATACAAGGTTTGGAAAAATTACCAAAAATAGATTTGAATAGTCAAGCCCAAGAGGCATGCATCTGCCAGGGTGTAGAAAAAAAGGTTGCTGCTCTAGAAGAAAAGTTGGCAAGGTTAGAAGAAAGACTCACGGGTACAAAAATGACAATGGGTTATGTACTCAAGCAACTTGGAAACTTAGATCCTAGTATAAATAGGACATTACAACCTAAGCATGAAGATGATTCACTGAAAGAGAATTCAAGAATGAATATGCCAATTGAGAAAGCCCAAGATCAAGAGAAGCCCATCCACAATAAGAAGAGGTGACTTATATAGTTTAAGATTCCAATAGCCTAAGTGTTTAAGCAATTTTGAGATGTAAGACTACTGGCATGTGAAAACCCAACAAAGAAATATAAGTTAAGAGATCATGACCCTAAGAAATGGTATGAATATCATGTAGGCCAAGTAGGGCATACCATAGAAGATTCTTAGAAATTGAAGCATAAGGTGCAAGATTTGATTGATACCAAGGTTATCTAACTAAATTTTCTAGAGATTGATGGGTCTATGGGCAATGGTATCCCTAACTTAGGGGCATCAAACAAACAACCTCCAGTACTTGTCGAGCTTGGTTTTTCACCATCCCAGTTTTTTTTATAAAATTAGGTCTTCTCTAAACCAATTAATACTAAACATTACCCATTTAATATTAACCCTCAACTAGGGTTTAAAGAAGACCATTTTTTCTAACTTGAAAAGATTTGGAATCGCCACTCAATCGGAGTTGAGAAAAGGGGTTAAGTTATAACCAATTAGATGGATTGGTTATAACTTAGCTACCGGTCTATCAATTAAAAAAACCAAGTTATAAATACGATTTTTTTGAAAACTAGAGATCTGGATGTGGGGGCTAATTTATTAAACCTTAAACAGGTACCACTTTTAACTTTCTGAATTTAACTTCGCTTTTCAAATATACTCTTTTTAAGTTTTAAAAAACATCTAATTATAATACATGCGACTAAATTGATTAATTTACATAAATATCAAAAAATGAAAAAAATAAAACTTTCTATATTTTAAGTCACCCCGTACTTACGTATGGATGCCTACATATCCGCTATTCGGGATCAGACATATGTAGTTTTTTTATAAAAAACTTTAGTGGGTAGTTTGATTTTAATTTTTGAAAAAGGGTCGCATTTACGTTTTTACCTAGTTCAATTTATTCAAGGAAATTCTTTTAAAGGATCCTAATTAGTGTTTTATTTTTGGAAATTCTAATATAGTTCTAATTTAGAAAAAGGTCTATTTATTTTCATTTATTTTTAGAAAGCTTAATTTTTCTAAGTGTGAAAACGATTTTTGTTTACTAACCTATGTATTCATTTTTATTTTTATTATATTATCTTATTTATTTTATACTTATTCTATCTATTTCTATTAAAATAAATAAATAGACTACTTTCTTTTTTTTTTTTTTTCTCTTTTTGTTTTTCTTCTCTTTCTTTTTTCTTTTTTGTTCTTTTTTCTTTTTCTCATTTATAACATTTGCAAATAAACAAATGAATTAAAAAAAAAGAAAAAAAAAAAACCAGGTCGACTCGGATTGGCTTCGGATTTGCTCACTTTGGCTTGAATAGACTCGGTTGACTCAATTCGGCTTAGATTGGCTCGGTTGGCTCACTTTGGCTTAGATAGGCTCGGTCGGCTCACTTCGGCTTAGATGGGCCCGGTCGGCTCACTTCGGCTTAAGTTAGCTCACTTCAACTTGGATCGGCTTGGTCAGCTCACTTCAGCTTAGATCGGCCCGGTCGGCTCACTTCGGCTTAAGTTAGCTCACTTCGGCTAGGAGTTGGCTCAGTCGGCTCACTTCGGCTAGGAGTCGGCTCAGTTGGCTCAAGAAATCTGATGATGGTGGTTTTCATAAAAACACCGTAAGGAATGTTATCTTAGAGAGAGAGGAACTGTGCGAGAGAGAGGCAACTTTGATTTTTGTTTTTTCTAAAGTGTTTCAAAGTTTTCATTGTGTTTTGAAAATGAAGAGTAGACCCTTATTTATAAGTGTCATGGTCATGTTAAGGATGGAAAAAATTAAATGTAATATGATTTTCCAATTTTGGATTGGACGAACCTGGACAATATGTGGTGCCAAATATATAGCTGCACGTGTATGAATGTGCTGGAGTATGTCGGAGTGTATCTACCATACTTAGAAGTGAGTTGGCAAATGACGTGGCGATGATGTAGCCTATGACATAGCAATGACATGGCAACAAAGTGAGAAAAAAAATAAAAGATACATTTTGCACCTTCTATAGACTGAACCCAAGATCTCCAAGTTATATGCAATATCAAGTCCAGATGCTTATTCAGTTGAGCTATTGGTTTTTCCTTGTTTATATGTGTAATTAATTGCATATATCGATCAAGTCAGCCTGAGCTAGATTCAAATCTAAACATATACCCAACAGCCTTTTATTCAAAACTATTGAAATTAAAATTATATTCTATTTAAACAACCTAAAAATTTATTATTTTCTAAATGCCCTATTTTATTTTGTGACTTTTCAAATTTCTCATCTTTTTTTTTTCTAAATTTCTCATTTTTTGTACTTTTTCCTATTTTCCTTTTTTTTTATATTTTTCTAGAATTCCTATTTTTTCTAAATTTCTTCATTTTTTTAGGGCTTTTTTTTATTTTCTATTTTTTTGAACTTTTTCTAATTTTGTAGACTTACTTATGCTTGCCTTAGTATAATTGGTTCATGAGCAAATATTGTTATAGATAATTCAATTTCTTTAAAATGAAGAAGAGTTTCAAATCATATACACCTTACTCAAGACCATACACTCATTCAAACACCTTAAGGCCATGGATTTTTTCCAAACACTCCAAAGCCATATACACTTCTCCCTAGCCTATACTTTTTGAACCATGGTTTTAGGGTTTTGAATCCCATCAAGCAAAAACTTAACAAGAAAAGCTGACCACCTGGACAAAACAAAAAAAAAAAAAAGAAGAAGAGAAGAGAGAGAGAGAGAGAGAGAAAGCAAAGAAAACAAAGAAGAAGAAGAAATTATTAGCAAGGTGGTTACCTTCAAGATGAGCCAAATTGCCAAAAGTTTGAACTTATAAAGGATATACAAAAGCTAAACATTTTAAATTCCTAAGCCTAAAAGCAAAACCCTTACTTTATGGTCCCACCCATTATACCACTCTTAATGAAACTCTTTTGACTAAATAAATGGACTTATCTTAAGCGAAACTTGCTTATGAAATTGGGGCAAAACCATGTTTAGTTTCTTTTAGGTTCTTGGCTTATAAACATGGGATGAATTGTATATGATTTCTTCAAAATTGGCTATCCATTTGCTCAAACCATTAACCAAAAGCCTTACATTGCAAACTTAGAAAAGACCTAATTGATTGACCAAAATGCACCACTTACAAGATAGGCTATAATTTTTGGAATTGATGCTAAGAGTGAAAACAGACTTATGAGAGTATAAGGAAGTCCGCTTAGACTAAACATTTCAAGTAATGATATTTATCCCCTTAGTGGAAAATTAAAGAACAATTAGGTGTTTTCTTAAAAACTTGAATGGTCATTTATCCTAAGCTAGAAATTAATGCTTCTAAAATGTTCAAGAATTATGAATTCTGCTCCAGAAAACAAGACTGAGAGAATAAGTCATCAACGGGCAAGGGGCAAGTCAACTCCTTATTTGTGATCTTTAGAGTCTTCGAGAATTTTTTACTTGTTAGCAACACGATTTTCCATCAAAGAGTGTTTTTTTTTTTTTATTTCTTGAAAAAAAAAAAGAGAAAAAAGTTTTCAAAAAAGAAATGAAACCTTTTTCAAAAATTGTGGAGAGAGATTTCTTATAAAGAAAAGTCAAAATTTTCAAAGAATCATCAAAATCCCTCAAACTTAAGTCTTAGATCATTTTGTCAAAGTATTGTTGTCGTATTCCTTATTGGATTACCTACTCATAAGAGCGCTATCCAATCCTTTTTAGGATCACTTGCTAAAAGGAGTGCTGTCCTATCCTTAGTTAGATCGCTTACTTAGTAAAATGCTATCGAGTCTTTTTTAGGATTGCTTGCTCAAAGGTGTGCTACCCTATTCCTTGTCGGATTGCTTGCTCAAAGAAGCACTGCCCTATTCCTTTATAGGATTGCTTGCTCATAGGAGCACTATCCTATTCCTTTCTAGGATTACTTGCTTATAAGAGTGTTGTCCTATTCCCTTCTAGGATCACTTATTCATAAGAGCTCTATCATATTCCTTTCTAAGATCGCTTACTCATGGGAATGTTATCCTATCTATTCCTTTCTAAGATCGGTTGCTTAAAAGAGTGTCATCCTAATTCTTTCTAGGACTTGCTCAAAGGAGTGTTGTCCTACTCTTTTTTGGATTGCTTGCTCAAAAGAGCGCCATCCAATCATTTAAAAGGTCACTTGCTCATAAGAGCACTGTTTCATTTAGTTTTTAATAGAATGTCATCTTATCTTGTTTTCGAAAGATCCATCCTTTCAAGTAACTCATCTTGAAAGAGATCTATCCTTTTAAGAAAACTTGACCTTACAAGTTAGGAACCAATTTGTTTGACAGTTAAGGTCTTTACCCTGCCAATTAAAGCAAGGACTAGGCAAAAATGAGTATGTCTTTTTTGTCTTTATAGTAAAGTTTTTACAAACTTGGTTATAAAGAGGGGTGGTTGTAGATACCTCATTTTTACTGTTTTATTTTAGTATTTTTATTGAGCCATATTTAAATAAATAAATAAATAAAATAACGAAAATTGAAAAAATAATAAAAAAGTGTTAATTCATATTGAGTCGAGTGGAGTTAAAGCGAATCGTTTAGGGTTGAATTGAATAATGGTGTGCATTCAATTTAGTGAATTCTAAGTCGTTAAAGGATTAGGCTTCATTGAAATATTTTTTAGTCCAGTTCGATATAAAGTGGATTTTTATCTAACTTATATCGGGCTAAAATAGACTTAGGATTTATTAAGTAGGTTTTTAGGCTAAATCAAGTTAAACTGAGTCGGACTCGAAAAATAGAAAGCCCAAATCGAGATAGGGTTTTTAGAAACTAGGTCGAATCTTCAAATAATCTAAATTGTATTTTTCATATCTGGGATTTGTTATCATATCTTTTATATCTAGGGTTTGTTGAGATCAAATCTATATCCAAAAAAGATACAAAAGATTCGATTGATTGGCTTATAAATAGGAATTTGGTAGTGAAGTTTGAAACTTTTTTCATAATTCCTAACATACAATACAATGTCATTGCACTTATCCCTATACAATTCACATCTATAAACACAATCCAACACCTAATCTCCACTCATGAACACAACCTAACACTTCACAAGCTGCCACAGTCGCACCTGATACACTGCCTCTCAATCACACAAGCATAGACTCACCTGACATGTCTCGCCCACTGCACATACCGCACTTTCCCTCATACGATAGCATATACTAATGCATTCAATTCGTACAACCATTCACTCACCTATACTGTCCCATACACGCATGTTGTACTTAATCTCCACACTTGACACTTCCTTCGTTGCTGTACACCTTGAGCATGGTAATACGATAGCACACTGCACTTACACACATGATAGCATATAACATACACGGCTAAGTCCTAATGTCAATCGATCACACAACCGCATACGTACGATCCACTTCACGATCATATACAATTCGCCGCACACGATCACGATTAAATTCCACACAAACATAGTCCAAGCAATCACGACATGGTCAACACGAACATGCCGGCCACGCACGATTAAACCCTATTAGGTAATAAAAATTATTATTTTATTTAATTATTTAGTTAATTAATTTTACTAATTTATTTTCTTAAGTGTAGGTTTTTTATTATATTTTTTAATTTTCATATTGTTCATTATATTTTTTTTAGATAATTGTCAATTTTTTTATAATTTAGTTAAATTGCATTTTTTAGCTGAAGATTGCAATTTTTAAAAACTCACATATCTTTTCTCCGAGATCCATATCTTAAAAAAAGATACGTATCTTAGCATATCTTATGTATATGATTTAGAAAAAATATATATATATATTTTTTGCACGTAGTGATTTTTTAAAAAATATATAAAAATAATTACTAGGATTTTCAAAAGGATTTAGATTCATGAAACTAGATTTTTTAGGGTTTTTTTTTTAAATTAATAAATGGTTAAATAAACGTATATCTAGCTCATTTTTTAAATCTAAAAAGAATCGACCCATTAAATCTTTTTTAAAAAAACTATGTTGGTTTAATCCCAACTAGCGATTACAAAGGCATCTTCACAACAACCGTATAAAAAATAAAAAAAAAAACTTTTTCTCCTTTTTTTTGAAAAATTTGTAATAAAATAATAATAATTCATTTTAGTTATATTTTGCATATCTGTATATATCTTAGTATTTCTAGAAAAAAAATTATAAATTTTTTTTTTATTTTGATATGGTGACTTAGTCTTAATAAGTTAGGCCCCAAACTTAGTTTGTTTCTAGTTAATTTTCTAAAATTATTTTTTAAAGAAAATATAAAAACTAATGGCTAAATTAGAGGTTTCCTACCCGAAAACCCTAATTTCATTTTTTACTAGTTTAACTGGTTATCAATTCCAATTTTAAAAAATATATATTTTTTCGAAACATTTTTTAAAAGAAAAATGCTTTTCTTTAATTTAATATCAAGTAATTTATATTAAATGAGTTGGGTGTAATATAGGTTAAATTAAGGAAAACTAAAATAGAACTCAACAATAGGAGGAGAAATAAGCTTTAAAGGTTAAAAGGTACACTTTTTGTATACCCTTAGCCGTTGAGAATTGTAAAACTACCCCTTTCAACTACTAACTAGTTAATCGGGGGCAATCGGGTTCTTTCATAGGAAGGATTAATTGCTCCGGCAAAATCTATGACTTAAAAGAAGACCTTAAAAAGAAAAGTATGTTGGAGGAATCATGCAACAAACTAGCTAAATATGAAGTAGGATTGTTTGCCTTCACTAAGATGATCCAATCAAGTGAATACAAGATAATGGATCAACTCACTAAGACTCTAGCACAAATATCTCTTATGGGTCTATTGATGGTGTCTAAACTACATTAAGAAGCTCTATTCCAAACATTAAGGGAGGTTAAGGTCCTTTATGAAATACCAATTGAAAAGATTGGATTAGTTACCAATTATATCCTCATCATGGATTAGATTTCCTTTTCCACTGAAGAATTAAGTGAAGAGGATAATTAGCACACTAAGCCTCTCTTTATAATGGTGAAAGAAAACAATATAATCATAACTAGAGTCCTTATCGACAATAGATCATCATTGAATGTTTGCCTTCTTGCCAATCTGGACCCATTAGGTATTGATGTGACCACAACTAAGCCAAGCTCTACAGTAGTCAAGGCTTTTGATAGGTCTAGAAGCAAGATCATAAGGGAAATTGACTTAGTAGTTGTCATCGGCCTACAAACTTTCAATGTTCGATTCCAAGTCCTAGACATCCCAAAGTCCTTTAACCTCTTATTGTGAAGACCCTAGATTCATGTAGTAGGGGTTATACCTTCAAGTTTACATCAAAAGGTCAAGTTCATATAAGATGGCTAAGTCATAATAATTTTAGGTGACTAAGATTATGAAATATATAAAGAAATGGTCATACCCTACATTGGCATTAAGGAGTAGGAAGACTTCGGGCTCCAAATGTTTAAAAAGGTGTGCATGATTACCAATCAAAGGAAGGATGAGAGGCTAAAATTCAAGGAACAATAGATTGGTACTTATGGGCTCAGCTACATTCTAACTTCGATGGAAGAGTTGTGAAACATGCAAGCGAAGGCCAAGAAAAGTGACAAATTGTATCATACCCTAATGACCTTTTCACTGCTAACAGAGTCATTCATCTAAGTTGATGTTTAGGCTTCGAAATCTATCAAAGAGGATACCTCCCCAACAAGAATGAATTAATGAGCCCATCTTGTAAGCTCCAACACCTAAATAACTGGTTCTCCGTCCCTACAAATAGTGATAAGTCTTTTGTAAGGTAAAGGATGAACCATCGTTTAGTATTTTCTTCAATTTTGTAGTAATTACCTTTGTTCTACCATTATGTATTTAAGAGCACTTTCTAATCTAATAAAAGATTAGTTTCCATTCTCTTCATTATATTTCACTGTTTCTTTACTTATACTCTTTCCTTACACACCTTTGCCCCAAATCCAATGCTCTAAATAAAGGCCAGAGATACCTTGCATAGATAAGTGATGAAAATATTGATATCACTTTTGACGCTATTGGGTTAGTAATCAAGGGGTGATGTCAATGACTACAGTGATTTATAAGAGAGTTGACAAAAACATGAAATGAGTAGAATTTCCATTGATAAGCCTAATATTGGGACTAACGACAATCCTAAGAATTCAAAGATTAAAGGGAACTTGAGAGAAGAGCAAAAGGCAAAAATAACCACTCTGCTATCTGAATATCAAGATGTGTTTGCATGGTCTTATGAAAATATGTCCGAGTTAGATCTATTAATTGTGGTCCACTACTTACCCACGTGAGAAAATATCAAACCTAAGAAGTAGAAGCTAAGGAGATTTCAACCAAATATTTTGTTGAAAATTAAAGAAGAATTCAAAAAGTTACTAGAGGTCGGTTTCATCGAAGTGTCTTATTATCCTAAGTGGATAACCAACATCATGCCAATGATGAAGACAAATGGAACAGTTAGAGTGTATGTGAATTTTGAGACCTCAATTAAGCAACACCTAAAGATAACTTCCCTTTTCCCCATATTGACGTCTTGGTGGATAATACAACTGAGAACCATATCTTCTCCTTTATGGATGGAATCTCCCAGTATAATTAGATCCGTATGTTTGAAGAAGATCAGGTCAAGACAATTTTCATTACAACTTGGGGCATATTCTATTATAAAGTGATGCCTTTCAGAGTAAAAAATGCTGGGGCAACTTACCAAAGAGCAATGGTCGCAATCTTTCACAACATGATGCATAAAGAAGTTGAAGTATATGTTGAAGATATGATTGCAAAATCTAAAGAGGGAGAAAATCTCGTGGATAACTTGAGGAGATTGTTTGATAGGTTGAGAAAATTCCATATGAAGCTAAACCTAGAGAAGAATGCCTTCAGAATAACTTTAAGGAAATTATTAGGTATAATAATCAACCAAAAGGGCATTGAAGTGGATCTTAATAAACTTAAAGAAATAATCAACTTACCCCCTTTATGCATACTTAAAGAAATCAGGGGCTTATTGGCTTGTTTAAACCACATAGTTCAATTCATATCTCAATTTACAGATAAATGACGTCCCTTGTTTAGGTTATTGAAAAAGAGTGCCAAGATAAATTAGGACGAAGAATGCAAGGAAGCCGTCACATTAATCAAAAAGTACCTCATGAACCCTCTAATTCTGGTATCTCCTGAACCCTCTAATTTTGGTAGCTCCTAAACTTAGGAAGCTATTGTTTCTATACCATATAATATTACTATAATCTATGGGGTATACACTTGGTTAAAAAGATGAGGAAGGGAAAGTACGGACCATATACTACTTGAGTAAAAAGTTTATAGAAGAGGAACAAAAGCATTTAGAAATTAAAAGAACGTGTTGTGCTTTGGTTTGGGTAATGTATTGACTTAGACAATACACGTTTTATTATTAGAATGAATTGTTGACTTAGCATGACCTCATAAAGTACTTGGCAAAAAAGTTGGCCTTGATTGGTAGAATCTCAAAGTGGCAAACGTTACTGTTAGAGTTTGACATCACGTACATGAACTAGAATTCAATCAAGGGGCAAGCCTTAGCAGATCAGCTAGTAAAGAATCCCTGGAAGATACCCCTTAAGAGGTACAAGTCAGGTTCCTGACAAAGACATCTTAGTAGCTGAAGGTAGTTTTGATGAAGAGAAAGATGAAAAGGTCTTGAAATGGAAGATGTTCTTTGATGGAGTTGTCAATGTGTTTAGGTGTGGAATCGAGGCAATATTGATATCCCCTGAAGGTATGCAATTCCCTATAGCTGTAAGACTTGTTTTCCCATGCACCAATAATATCGCTAAATATGAGGCATGTATCATGGGACTCAAAATGGCCTTAGATAAGGACATTCAAGAATTAGAAGCATATGGAGATTCTTTACTCATTATTGGCCAAGCTTAAGAGGAATACAAAATGAAGGATCCTAAACTGATATCTTATCATCGGCACTTAACTAAATTAATGGAGAAGTTTGAAGAAATCACTTTTACTCATATACCGAGGACTCAAAATGAATTTGTTGATGCATTAGCTACTTTAGCCTCCATGATCTAAGTATCTAGCGGAGTCGAAATCCAACCCCTCACAATTGAAGTTAAAGAAAAACCTACCTTCTACCTAGCATTGAAGATACACATGACAAAAAGCCTTAGTATCATAATATTAAATTGTTCTTACAATAAGGCACATACCCTAATGAAGTTGAGAAAAAAGATAGAAAGCCAATTAAGAGATTGGTTACTCAGTTCCTAGTGAGCAAGTCTACCTTGTACCAACGATCTTTTGATGGTATGCTTTTAAGGTATATGGATGACAAAGAGGCTGAGGTTTTGATGAAAGAAATACACGAAGGCGTATATAGGCCCCTGTATGAATGGTTATATGTTCACCCAGAAAATTAAGAGGTTAAGATATTACTGGTCAATAATAGAAAGCGATTGTATCAAACATGTTAGGCATTGTCACTTATGTTAAGTTTGTGCAAACAAGATTAATGCCTCACCTTAAGAATTCTACTCACTCTTTATGCCACAGCTATTTTCAATGTAGGGTATAGACATTATTGGCCCGATTACTCCAAAGGCATCTAATGGGAATTACTTCATATTAGTCGCTATTGATTACTTTAGTAAGTGGGTTGAGGCCTCATCCTATTCAAGTGTTACTAAAGGGGTAGTAGTCAAGTTTATCGAGAAGGATACCTTGGTTCAATATGGGGCTTTGAAATGATCATCATCGACGATAGTACAAAACTCAACAATAAGTTTATGTCAAAATTGTGCTGATAGTTCAAAATCATCTACAGAAACTTTACACCTTACCGAGCCTAGATGAATGGGGTTGTCGAAGCAGCCAACAAAAATCTCAAAAAGATAATTGAAAAGATGGTTGTTACATACAAAGATTGGCACGAGATGTTACCATTTGCTCTCATAGCTTATTAAACTTCCATCAGAACATTGATAAGGACAACGCCTTATTCTTTAGTATATGGCATTGAGGTAATGTTACCAATGGAAGTTGAGATCCCATTTCTTAGAGTATTATTAGAAACTTAGTTGGATGAGACTGATTAGGTAAAGAAACGCATCAAGTAGTTAAACTTAATTGATGAGAAAAGATTGATAGCCTTGTGTCATAATCAATATTACTAATAAGGAATGGCTTGAGCTTTTAACAAAAGGGTATGGCCCTAGAACTTCAAAGAGGGTAATACGGTGTTGTGAAAAGCTCTCCCCTATACATAAGATTTTAGACAAAAATTTACTCCCAATTATGGGGACCCTTTATATCGTGAAGCAAGTGTTACTAGGAAGGGCTTTAATTTTGTCTTAAATGGGTGGTCCAAAATTGAGAGACTCTGTAAATACTAATGCTATAAACTTATACTACCCATGAAAGTCAATGGAAACTTTTACTTAGAACACGAAAATACTAATGGTCTTAAATGTTTCTATGGTTTAATTTACATTGTCTACAAGCAAAGTTGGTATCATTAGCAGCTGTCAATGTTAGAATCACCTCCACTATTTTTCATGCTCCATCAAAAGGTCTAATTCCCTTACTCCATTTAAATAAATCCATACATTAAAAACATGAGAAAAGGTAAAAGTAAGATATAGTATATTGATAATTAATAAAACTCTTTAAAATACTTTATTATGGGTTGATCCTCCTTGATGGAGAGTTTTATTGTCATTTTTGTAGGGAAAGAAATTCAAATGGGCAAATACTTCATGGTAGATATTTACTGGTCAGGAATAAAGGATTCAATCTAGAAAAATCTAAAAGACAATCGATGGATGAACAAAAACAATGGATGGCATTCTGTATTGGGCTAATTTTTATGACTCCTAAAAAGGGCCAATGGAGTTTTAGGTTCCACGTTAAGATTGGTTAGGTTAACAAGAGAAATTAAGAGTTAAACCCATTTCAAAGAATGATTTAGTTAGTTTTGATAGGATTTTTTCAAAGAAAGGTTTGACAGTTTGGGTAGTATTAGCAAAACTAAGTAAGTACTTCTATACAATGTTAGCATATTAGTTTCAAACATTGCATTTGCATCGAAGCTTTATCTCCTAAGATAGTGACCAGCATTTAGGATAGTTCCCTGCTTCTTAACAACCTTATGGTGTTCCAGTTGATTCATAGCACTTTGAGTTAACTCTCTTAAGGTTCTTAGCTAACCCATAAGGCGTTTACCCTTTTTTTGTCATTTTGGGTCTCAACCAGCTCAAGGAGCACTTCGCCCACTTGCTTAGGTTAGTCAACTCAGAGGAACTTGACTAGGCTTCATATTTGTCTTTTTGGGTCTTAGCCAACTCAAGAATGCTTCGCCCATTCACTTAGGTTAGTTAACTTAGTAGGAGCACTACCAAGTTTCAATTTGTCCTTTTGGGTCTTAGCTAGCTTAAGGAGCTCTTCGCCCGTTCACCTAGGTTAGTGTTAGTCTTAGTCTTAGACTTATGTTTAAATCTAACTCAAGCTTACCTAGTCCATATGTGCAATTTGATTACACAAATGGACATGGCACAGGCTAGCAACCTATTGGTAATATACTTGCACTTTAACAAAGTACCATTTGTTTTTCTTTCTAAGACCCTACTTGCCACATGTTAGCTTGTTATTGGGTTATGTGTCCATTGCTAACATGTAGCATCATTTGAATGTAAATGCAAGCTGACATAGCACTACGTCAACATTCCTTGACACGTATCGTGTTACATATTTGATACGTAGCACATTACATGTTAGCCTTGGCCACATGTCTGATACGTAGCATGATGTCATTCGACCCTACGTTGACATGGCACCACATCAGCACCCTCTTTCTCTCTCTTTCCTCCCCCCTCCTTCCTTTCCCTCCTTTTCCCTAGCAAAGCCAGTCCATACCCCCTACTTTAGCCTCATTTTTTGCACATTTTCCATAAGTGAATTCACCAATAGATTAATGTTTCCTGTTCTCCACTTAGAAGACTATACATCGGTACCACAAAAACATCCTAATACAATCTTTTGTAGGTTGAAAATGAAGCTCGAAAATCAGAAGTCAGCTTAAATGTTTGGACTTTCTTTCAATTCATTCTACTTGATTCAAGCTGCCATTCTCAAATTCAAAGCTTCCAATCACCTCATTTAGTAAGTTTGAGCTCCCATAATCGTGTTTGGCTAACCTATTAAAAAAATTCCTTTTCAAATCGTGCAATGAAGGTGGTCAAAACTGAGCACATTCAGTTTTGGATTCAAGGTATTTGATCACTTTCCTTGCTTAGTTCAAGCTCTAAAATTATATGTCTAGCTTGATTTTTTTTTTTCAATTTTATTAATTTCTCTTAACCCGGTCAATATTAAATCCTACCTGTTGAAAATTAACTATCGACAAAGAATTAAGGAAAATCTAAGTTTTTAAACACATTTTGAAAATATTTAGAGTCACCATTCGATTGGAGTCGGGAAAAACAGGATTAGGTTAAATCAATTGAGTGAACTAATTTAACCTAGCCACTAATCCACTTGTAAAAACCAATTTCTAAAAAATGGTTTATGAAAACTAGAAGATGGAGTTTGGGGCTTACTCTTTTAAACCCTTACAGGTACCATTATTAACTTTCCAAATTTAAATTTTCCTTTCAAAATCCATTCTATTAAATTAGATAAATGAAACTAAATTGGAAAATTTTAAGTTTTTTCGTTTTTTACTAAATTGAAATACTAACTTTTTTCATAATTTACATCGCCCTAAAGGTACTTACGTATCTATTATTTGGGATCAGACATATAAAGTTAATTTTTTTTTTGTAAAATTTTACTATGTTGGGTTTGTTTTAATTTGAAAAGAAAAACACTTCAAGTTTATGTTTAAAGTAGGTTTGATTTTATTTATATATATATATATATATATATAAAGGGTCCTCAATCTGGGTTTTATTTTGAAAAGTTCTAGAAATGTCCTAATTTGGAAAAGAGATCTATTTATTTTTATTTATTTGGAAAGAAGTTTTTCTAAGTGATAAAAGAACCTTATTATTTATTTATTTTTATTTTCTTCTTAAAAAAAAAAGGTTTATTATTTCTTCCTTTTTATTTTGACTACAACAAAAAAATAATAAAAATTGAAGTAAGATTTTTCTTTCCCTTTTTTTTTCTTCTCTTTTTTTTCCTTTTCCTTTTTTTACTTTTTTACAATTACAAGAATTGACAAAAAATAAAATAAAATAATAAAAAAAAAAACAAAAAATTACTAAATTAAGATACAAGGGAGGACTAGACTTAGGCTTGGGTGTGTAGATTAGACTGGGCATGGAGTGGTCAAGTTAGGTCACACAAGCCATACGTGCATAAGTTAGAGAGAGAGAGAGAGGAAGAAGAGGAAGTTGATGGGGTCACTCCAGCAAGTTTTATGCTCTAAAACCAATGAGAAACTATTGATTTATGTGATTTGGATTAGGAAATGGGGGCTTGGGGATGCCACCAACTCATTTGGTGGTGGTTTAGACGGTTGTCGAAGTTTGGCTAAGATGGGTAGTGATGTTTGTTGTGCAGAGTAGTTGTTAGAGTTGAATGAGTGATGTGAGTAAGGGTTTTCGAGAGTGTTCAAGCCTATAGTGGTATTGGTTTACATCGATAATCACCAAAAGTGGTGGATTTTAGAGAGAGAAAACTAGTTGAAACTCTAGAGAGAGAAAGCTTCGATTATTGCATTTAGAAAGGGTTTTAAAGCTTTCTTTTTTAAAAAAAAGTAATCCTTAAGCCCTTTTTATATTGTTCCTAGCTTAAAAAAGTTTGAGAAAGTCTAAGATCATCAATAAATTTGAAAGAAAAAATTAATGGTCTTGACTATTTGATCCGATTTTCTTCGATTTTGGTTGAAATTACCAGTTAAATGCAATCTCTAAACAAACACTTCTGCTTAAAATTCCATTTGAAAGCTTTGAATTGAGCTCAGGTCAAAGTTGTGCATTTAAAATTTTTTCAATTTTTGATCCCAAATTTGACCCAATAAATGAATGTTTTTGGACAAAGTCTTGGTTCAAATGTAAAATAGGCTAGGCATACTACAGGATTCCATCATTAATTTGGATAGAATTGTATAGTAAATACTCGAAAAGGTGACTAAAAAATGAGCCACCGAGTTGTTTTTCCAAGAGAAATTGTTAGGGAAATGGCATGAATTTGGGGAAAAAAACTGGAAAGGGTAAGAAAATTCTAGCCCTAACATGTGTGGCACGTATGGACACGTTCGAGCTAACTCATGTACCATATGCGCTTGGGCAAAAAAAAAAAGAAAAAAATGTTAAGCACTCGTATACCCTATTGTGGGTCTAGATAAGGGCCTTCAGCCCTTTTATTTAATCTATGAACCAAGTTTAAACCTAGTTTGATCCTTTCACCTTTCTTTTTTTTTTTTAATATAAATAAAAATAAAAAAGCAAAATGAACACTAATCCTAAAATTAAGCCCCTAAACTACATAGGTCTCTTTTTTTTTTTTTCTAAAAATCTATAATTCCTAAAACTTCTGTATTTTTCGATTTTTCTATTTTTGTTTTCTTAAATTTTATATATATTTTTTGTATTTTTCTAAATTTTCTATTTTTTGTACTTTTTTCTAAATTAAGACCCTTTACATTATTATAAAAATTTTCAAAATAAAAAGAAAAAAAAAAGGGGTAGGGGGAAATGAAGTGTCTATAGCTACCTTCTTTTATGATGAAGTTTGAATAAAACTCTGTTACAAAGACAAAAAAGATATTATTTTTTCCTCGATGATGACTTTGACTTAAGAAGCACAACAAACAGTTAGCTATCTTATGTTTGATCCATTAGGGATTTGGTGAAAGGTGAAAGGGAGAGAAAGTGCTCTAAAAGCTAGCCTAGTAAGTTTAGAAAAGTCTAATGCCCTAAGAGCTGCCTAGAAAGATCATTTTGAAACTTGGTCGTACCATTATAAGCTAATTAACCTAAGTAGAAGTGTTTTTAGGGGACTAGCAACCCTAAGTTGGAATCAATTTGAGAAAACTTGGTTGTGTTCTTCTAAGCTCACTAACCTAAGCAAAAGCGTCTTTAGGGAACTAGCAACTCTTAATTGAAATCAATTTGAGAAAACCTAGTTGTGCTCTTTTGAGTTTACTAACCTAGGCAGTAACATCTCTAAGAGACTAGTAACCCTAAATTGGAATCAATTTGAAAAACTTGGTCATGCTCTTTTGAGCCCACTGACTTAGGTAGAAGTGTCTCTCGGGGACTAGCAATCTTAAATTCGAATCAATTTGAGAAAACCTACTCATGCTCTTCTAAGCTCACTAACCTAAGCAAGAGCATCTTTAGGGGGACTAACAACCCTAAATTAGAATCGATTTGAGAAAACCTAGTCGTATTTCTCTGAGCTCACTAACCTAAGCAAAAGCGTCTCTAGGGGACCAGTAACCCTAAATGGGAATTGATTGGAGAAAATCTAATCATGCTATTCTAAGCTCACTAACCTAAGCTAGAGTGTCTCTCGAGGACTAGCAACCCTAAATCGGAATCAATTTGGAAAACCCGGTCATGCTCTTCTAAACTCACTAATCTAGATGGAAGTGTCTCTAAGGGACTAAAAGTCTTTAATTGTCTTAGAAGAAGTGTCCTATAGGCTCACTAAAATGAATCAATGATGAAAGGAAGAGCCACCTTATGGACTCACTTGAGAAAAATTGGTAAAGGAAAGCACCCTATGGGCTCGATAAAAGAAATTGATGAAAAGAAGTACCCTATGGGATCGCTTAAGAGAAATTGGTGGAGAAAAGCACCTTATGGGTTCGCTACAATAAATTGGTGAAAAGAAGCGCTTTAGGGGCTTACTAAAAGAAATTGGTGAAGAGAAGTGCCCTAAGAGTTCAGAAAAACCCTAAAGAGGAGTTGATGAAGGGAAGTGCCCTACTGGCTTGCTAAAATAAATTAGTGAAGAAAAGTGCCCTATGGGCTAGCTATAACAAATTAATGAAGAGAGGTGCCCTATAGGCTCGCTAAAATCTTAAGAAGGAGAGACTAGAGGGGAAGTGTCTTATGGGTTTGCTAAAATCCTAAATATAAAGTGGTGAAGGGAAGCACCTTGTGGGCTCACTGAAAGAAAATGGTGAAGAAGAGCACCTTACAAGCTCACTAAGACATATTAGTGAAGGGAAGTGCCCTTTGGGCTTGCTAAGACCCTAAAAGGAAGTTGAGAACCACCCTATAGGCTTATTAGAAAGATTGAGTCGAGATAGTGCTCTATGAGCTTACTAAGAACCTTAAAGAGAAATTGGAAATGGAAAGCACCTTACGGGCTTGCTAATACCCTAAAGAGAGATTAGAAACAAGAAGCGCCCTATAGGCTAGCTAAGAGAAATTGGTAAAGGAAAGCACCTTACAGGCTTGCTAAAAGAAATTGATGAGGAGAAGTGTCGTATGAGCTCACAAAGATCTTAAGAAGGAGAGATTAGAGAAGAAGCACTAAATGGGCATGCTCAAACCCTAAATAAAAGCAGTGAACCGAGGTAATGCTCTATGAGTTGAGAAGAACCTTAAAGGGAAAATATGAGTTAGGACAATTCTTTTAAGAGCTGGCTAGAACCCTAAAAGAGGATTGAAGACGGGACAACGCTATAAGAGTTGGCTAAACCCTAAAGGAAGTATAAAAGATTAAAGAAGCAAAATGAGGGACGTAACTAGTTTGAAAAACTTCCTGACTTGAAAACTATTTACAGACAAAGAATTTGGTGAAAACCATTTATGATGGAACAGACATTAAGGATAAGCCCCTTAATTTGAAAAGAGTTAATGGACATCAAAAACTTCATCAGTGAGAGTAACCTAGACTATTGTGGTCAACTTAAAAGGTGTAACAACATTGGAAAAAAGTAGGTGACATGAATTGAAAGCTTAGCCACTTGGGTCGATATGGACATAGAGTAAAGATTTGTAACAAGCCTTTACTTTCTCTCTCTTTCTTTTTATTTTTCTTTTCTTTGATAGTTTGCTAACAGGTAAAAACCATCCTTCGATAATCACATGGGGCCTCTTATATTCTTCTTAACCCTAATACTTAGTTACCTGGTGGGGCCTTATGATTTCAAACACCCCCTTTTTTAAGCGAAAGGTAACTCATGACCAATTTAGTCAAAGAGAACTTCTTTACGAACGCTCGTTCCAAATTACACTCTTGACTACAATCCTAAAAATAATAGTCCACTTTATAAGTGATATACCTTGGTCAACTTGTTAAGCCTTTTCGGTTCAGCATTGTGAATTTAGGCTTTTAGTCAAAAGGTTTCATAGAGGACTAATGAGAAGACTTATTTTAAAAGATTTACTTATTCAACCTGGGTATATAAGTCAAGAACTTTTAGGAAAAATTAGAAATACGCTTGCCCTAGTTTCAAAAATAATTTTTATCTAGGATAAATTATTCTTGTGATTAGAAGAACTTTTATTAGGTGAGGGTAGTATCGAGGGTAGGAAGGCCTTATGTTTGTGATGGATAAAGAGGGCTTTGAGTTTGTGATTAGTGTGTAAATAGCTCAGAATGGGCAAAAGGGCTTTACGCCTCTTGGGAATGTTTGAGTTTTAATTATGAGCCTTACATCTTCTAGGCTTTCTTTAGTTGGGGGCTTTTCTCTTACATACAAGCCCAATTATCAAGCTTTTTTTCTCTTTTTCCTTTTTCTTTATTATTTCTTCTTCTTTTTTCTCTCTTTTTAATTACTTTACCCTATTATTTCTTATTGTTCTATCTTTTCTTTTTGCCCTAAGAGTGATTATCTTGAAAGAGATTCATGGCCCTGAATTGGTAGATTTCGAGCATATAGGCTTAGGTGAGGTATGTATAAGCTTGAGGTATTTGAAGAAGGAATTAGCTCTTCTTCATTTCAAAGAAAAATAATTTATCAGAAATAAAAGTCATTTTTGAATTAACATTACTTAAGCAAGTATAAACCAATTTTATCCTTCTCTCCTAATCAATAACCCTAACCTCCCAATTACCCCATTGTAGGGTAGTTCTTTATAGGGTTTAAATTTGAAATTTCTTCAAATTGGTCCAATAGGGTTAATAATGGATAGTTGTATTTGGGATTTGAAAATGAATGTCTAACTTCACTTTAATTTATGTATCAAATTCAAAATCAACCTCTTTTTAAAGAATGAGTCTAAAATGTCCTCACTCCGATGTCGCTTAACTCTCAAAGTGTTTTTAGAGGTTAGTATGTAGGATAGAGTTTACCTCTTTTCGTTCTAAAACTTTTAAAAGTGAGTTACCGATTCCTTAGGGAGAAATTTATTTGCCCTAATGTTAATCAAACTAGAATCACTCAATTAAAAAGGCCATTGATAAGATAATTTTATTATAGTTGGTACAAAGCTATTCAAAAACATACTTTTTTGAAAAGAACTTGATTCTTCTTTGCCCTTGCCTTAACTTTCTCTATTTAAGCATCCAACTACTTAAGATAGCTTGTGAGATTAATAGAAGGCATTGGTATACTCAAAAGAATTGGAGCTTTAGGCAATTTAGTGGAATTACCCTCATGACTTGAAGAAGAACTAACTTGTTAAAGCTCTGGCTGAATGACCTTAGCACCAACAGGTCTTAAATCTTGTTCTTCAATCTCTAGCATTTTTTAGTAGAGTGCCCCTTTTGACCCATATGATAGTCGCATCGTGCTTTTGGATCAAAGCTGTATGGTTTGTAACTCGAATTAAGGGCTTCACAGGCTATGATCCTCGCTTCCTTTAGATGATGAAAGATTTAGGTCATTGAGATCTTCAGTCGAGTAAATTGTCTCTCCAAGTCCCTTAGGCTTGCCTTTACCCACTTATCCTTAGCTCTTTTCTCTTTGTGCCACTTTCATTATCTAGGCTTACCGATATTGATCAATATTGGATGTTAAGTATTGAAATCTTCTATGTATCGGGCCCATTGCCATTTCCAAGTCTATAATGCTCTTTTATAGCATAGCTACCTTTTCTTCTAGATTCAAGAGTCTCCTTTCTTGGTTTAAATCTTAAGACACTTAGAGAGTGGTGATTATCGAAAACAAATGTACCACTATTGGGCCATTTGATGTACCATGTTTTCTAAGGAGGTAATGTTGTCATCGGCTATGTGAACCTGATTAGAAGAATTCTTTACCAATTAGAAACTTTCCTTTTCTTTTTTCTTTCTTTTTTTATTTTTTATTTTTTTGTGAGAGAGAAAGTTTTATTTTACAGAAACAAAGAAAATAAACAAGTCAATGGATTTTATTTACATTTCCCTTAAGGGGAGAGGAGATTGGTTAGATGAATTCTACCAAAGCATTTATTTATAAAGAAGGAGATAACGTTAAACTAAAAGAGACCCTTTTATTATTTTGAAGAATTAGAGTACAAAAAACAAAGGAAGAAGGCCTAATACTTATTTTCAAAACTTGACATTTATTCTAGACTCTTTAGATATGAATTAGAAAAAACCCTAAACTAGGTCTTGTAAATGAGCCCCTAGGTCCTTTAGCATTTCATAGGTTTCCCTAATGACCTATCCCAAAAGGGCTCTTAAGGCTCAGTTGTGAGCTTCAAAGCATTTGAGTTTCTCCTTTATATAGGTAATTTCATCCTTTAGCAGTTGCTCAAGAATTCTAGGGATGCCCAATAGCCTATCAATTCTTTGATTATTTGCTTGGTTATCAACCATTTTATGCCTAAATGTTTCACAGCCAAGAATTAGTTATTAATGAAGCAAAGAATGTATGTGGAAATATGCAAATGTTAGGATTGTTTAGGTTAATACATTACTCCTTAAGTTGCAACCTTATTGCTTGGTTTAGTGTTTTACTTTTTAAAAAAGACTGATTATATTTTTAAATCTTTCAAACATTAGTAGGGTCGCAATTCTTAGGATTTGTGTATTAACTCAAGCTTGAAGGGGAGTATATAAAATTAAAGTAGATTATAAAAGGTTTTTAAGCTTTCTAACCTCACTTGTTTTTAAAAAATACTTTTCTTGGTCACATCAAGTTTAAGTGGGGTAGTCTAATCAACCTCGAGTGATAGTTATAACACTACACCTGGAGCCTACATAATGGCCCCCCTCCTAGGGTCTTAAGATAACTTAGGTCTGACCGTATATACCATGCATCTTTGATGCAATAAATAAGCCCCCATACCTAATATATGTTGCATGTAAAACTAATAATCAAAACAAACATGAAGTTAACAACAAATAAATAAATAACATGAGTATTTTGAAAAGCAAATTTAATTTTGGAAAGTCCCTAAGTAGCTAACCTTCACTAAGTCCTCAGTAGAGTCATTATCTTGTCATGCCTAATTTTTTCCAATTTTATTAATTTCCCTTAATCCGATCAATAATAAATTCTACTCATTTAATATTAACCTTCAATTAAGAATTGAAGAAAATCTAAGTTTTTAAACGTGTTTTGAAAATATTTAGAGTCGTTACCCGATTGGAGTTAAGAAAAAGAGGGTTGAGTTAAATCGATTGAGTGGACTGATTTAACCTAGCCATTGGATCACTTAAATAAACCAATTTCTAAAAAATGGTTTTTGGAAACCAGAAGATAGAGTCTAGAGGCTACCCTTTTAAACCCTTACAAGTACCATTACCAACTTTCCAAATTTAGATTTTCCTTTCAAAATTACCCTTTTAAAAAATGAAATTCAATTACTGACTAATGAATTGGATTCCATTTTATTAAATTGCATAAATTAAACTAAATTGAAGAAATTCAAGTTTTTTCATTTTTTACTAAATTGAGTAACTAAAAGTGAAAATTTTTTTTTTTTTCATTTTTTACGCTGTCTCAAAGATGCTTATGTACCCATTATTCAGGATCAGACGTACATAGTTCTTTTTTTTTTTTTTTTTTTTGTAAAATTTTAGTATGTTGGGTTTGTTTTAATTTGAAAAAGTAAAAAACAAAAGCACGCCAATTTTATGTTTTAAGTAGGTTCTATTTTATTTAAAAAAAAAAAATCTAAAGGGTCCTAAATCCAGGTTTTATTTTGGAAAGTACTAGAAACATCCCGATTTATAAAAGGGATTTATTTATATTTATTTATTTAGATAGAAGTTTTTCTAAGTGATAAAAGAACCTTATTATTTATTTATTTTTATTCTCTTCTTTTAAAAAAAAAAGTTTATTATTTTTTCCTTTTTATCTTCATTACAACAAAAAAATAAATAAAAATTAAAGTAAGCCTTTTCTTTCTCTTTTTTTTTTCTTCCCTTTTTTTCCTTTTCTTTCTTCCTACTCCTCTTTTTTTTTCATTTTTTTTTTTTACAATTACATGAATTTACAAAGAAAAAAATATAAATAAAAAACACAAAATAACCAAATTAAGATATAAGGGAAGATTGGATTGGGGCTTAGGCACACAAATTGAACTAAGTGTAGAGCAATCAAGTCGAGTTAGCTAGGTCTTCAAGTCAGGTCACATAAGCCATGCATATATAAGCTAGAGAGGAGGGAGAGACAGAGAGAGAGGAAGAAGAAGATAATGATGAGGTCACTTTGGCAAGTTTTAAGCTACGAGAAACTTATAATTTGTGTGGTTTGGATTGGGAAATGGGGGCATAGGGACGCCATCACCTCATTTGGTGGTGGTTTGGATAGTCGTTGAAGTTTGGCCAAGATGGGTGATGATGTTTATTGCGTGGAGTGGTTACTAGAGTTGAATGAGTAATGTGGGTAGGGGTTTTTGAAGGTGTTCAAGCTCGTAGTGGTGTTAGTTTGCACCGACAATCACCGAAAAGAGTGGATTTTAAAGAGAGAAAACAAGTTAAAACTCCAGATAAAGAAAGATTCACTTATTACACGTAAAAAGTGTTTTGAAGCATGCTTTTTTTTTTTTAAATGTGATCCCCAAGCCCTTTTTATACTGTTTCTAGCTTTAAAAAGTTTGAGAAAGTCCAAAATCACAATTAATTTCAAAATTGAAAATTAATGGGTCTTGACTATTTGATCCAATTTTCTTTGATTTTAGTTGAAATTACTAGTTAAATGCAATCCCTAGAAAAACGTTTCTGCTTAAAATTCCATTTAAAAGCTTTGAATAGCATCTATAGAGCTTGAATTAAGCTCCGGTCAAAGTTATACGTTTAATTTTTTTTTCAATTTTTAATCCTAAATTTGACCTAATAAATGAATGTTTTTGGGCAAAATCTTGGGTCAAATGCAAAATAGGATAGGCATACTACATGATTCCATCATTAATTTGGATGGAATCATGTAGTAAATACTCGAAAAGTTGGTTAAAAAATGAGCCACCGAGTTGTTTTTCTAAGAGAAAATACTGGGGTAATAGCATAAATTTAAGGGAAAAAATTGGAAAGGGAAAGAAAATTCTCACCGTTGCACATGTGGCATGTGCGGACACGCTTGGGCTAGCGTGTGTGCCACATGCGACTGGGTGAAAAAAATAGGCAAGTGCTCGCATACCCTGCTATGGGCTTAGATAAGGGCCTTTGGCCCTTTTATTTTATCTATGGACTAGGTTTCTACCTAGTTCAATCCTTTCCCCTTTCTTTTTTTCTTTTTCAATATAAACAAAAATAAAAAAACAAAATGAACACCAATCCTAAAATTAACCCTCCAAACTACTTAAGTCTCTTTTTTTTCCCTAAAAATCTATAGTTCCTAAAACTTTTATATTTTTCTATTTTTTTTGTGATTTTCTTAAATTTTCTATATATATTTTGTATTTTTCTAAATTTTTCTTATACTTTTTCTAAATTAGGACCTTTTACATTATTCTAAAAAATTTCAAAGTAAAAATAAAAAAGGCAGACAAAAATGTAATGTCTACAATATAAATAAGAACTCAAACAACCTTGGATGACATCGAAAACTATCTCCTTCGAACTCTCTCTTCCTTTCGAGCTCTCTCTCTCTCTCTCTCTCTCCCTCCCTCCCTCTACATTTCTCTCCCTTCCTGGTTACTTCTAAGCTAACATACGACCACCAATAAAGTCTCCTGAACCTAAGCTTCCTAACACCACTAAGCCCAACCACCACCATACCCCCTAGCGCCCCACATAACCCACCATCGCAAGTCCTAACCCTAACTATGACCCCCCACTCACAAACCACCACATGCCATTGATTTTGGCAGAAGTTAACCCTATTGCCGAATTCCTAACCACTCTAAACCCCCAACTCGATGCCTCTATAGAGCCTAGCAACCACTACCACAACTGAAGCTCTACCACCGCCAACCGCCCACTTTAAAAACCACCAAACATCGTAGTACTCTCCTTACCCCCACAAGCCCAATAGAAAATTGATCAAAACCCTCAACCTTGCTCATTTTGGTGATCAAAAACACCTAAAGCTTCCTCAATCAACTGCAGCTCTCTCCTCCATTTGTGACTTACCAACCAGTGGAGTCCAACTTGCATTGCTCTAGATTAAACCCAAGCCTGAGTCCAAGATCCGTACATAAATCTTGATCCGGCCCTGATTTCTGTTCGATTATTTTTTTTCTTTCCTATTTCTGCATTTTCTTATTATTTTATTTATTTATTATTCTAATTGTAATCATACCAAAAAAAAAAAGAAAAAGAAAAAGGAAAAACCAAAACAAAAGAGAAAAAAAAAGGAAGAAAAAAAGGGGATATAGTAGGTTTTTTGTTTACACTTCCAATTAAAACTTAAAAAAATATTACATAAAAATAATAATAATAGAAAAATGTTTTACCACATGGAAAATAAATTTTCCAAATAAATAAAAATAAAATGATCTATTTTCTAAATTATGATCTTTTAGAACTTTTTACAATAGAAAAAGTTAAGACTCTTTAGAATTTTGCTTAAATAAACTCGAGCTAATTTAAAACATAAACTTAACTTTTTGTTTTTTTTCAAAATTAAAATTTTCTAAGAAGAACTACGTATATCTAATCCTAAATAGTGAGTACATAGATACCTCCAAGACGACGTAAAAAATGAAAAAAAAAATTAATCTTCCTTTTTTTTTTAGCTTAAGTTACTCAATTAAAAGTAATTTTAAAATAAATTAAGTTTTTATTCTAAAAGGTGATTTCAAAGAATTAAATTTAAATTTAGAAAGTTTATGGTACTCGTAAGAGTTTAAATAACCTAACCGTTGGACTTGTTTCTCTGGTTTTTCAAAAACCCTTCTTAAAAATCGGTTTTTTCATGTGTAAACCAATGTCTAGATCAAAACCAAATATACCCATTTAATTTTAACGTAAACTATTTCTCGACCTTAGTCAAGTGGCAACTCATGAAATTCTTTTAAAAATAAAAGTTGTAGTTTTTCTTAAATCTTAGTTGATGATTAATATTAAACAGGTAAGGTTTAGTATTGATTAATTTAGGAAAAACTTATTAAAACTGGGAATTATCAAGCTCGACAAGTGTCTAACAAAATTGCAATCTATTTGCTAAGATTTTAGATATGATTTTATAGGGAAAATTACACAAACTACTCAGATGGAATTGCGACATATGTTCAGGAAACTGAACTTTTAAGATTAAAACCATATCTTTATTGTTGAGTTGGAAAGGAAACAAACCTGAATGCTAAAAAGATTAGATTTCATCAGTCACAAAGGTTCCAATGATGTCATAGTGCAATTAATAGAATTAGCAGTTAAAATTATCAAGTCTTAAAGCTTTCAAATTGCCTAATTGAAACACTGCTTGTTTGATTTCTTCATTGGCTAATTGTTTGACGAACTGTTCATTCTCATCCCTAGTTACTATAACCTCCATTGATTCCAATACTTCTTCCATATGTCTCGACCCTTCTGAAGTGTACAATCGACTTAAAAAGGATGGGAAAGCCTTATTATTCTCATTCTCATTTGTTATCCAAACTCCTCCTTCACTTTTAATTTCTTTCACTTATTTTTTGCTCTTTTTCTCATAACAATGTTGTGAAAGAATTTTGCATTTTTATCTCCACTTTGTAACCAATTGATCTTTGACCGTTACCTCCAATATATCTCCTCTTGTTTAAATGCTACATCAAGTTGTTCATATAAATCATCCTCAATCAAGTGCTCATACTCCTCTACTGCTAAAGCTTGCAAATCTTAGAGCTTTATGTAGATTTCATCAATCTTTTTCACATTATTTCTAATGTAAGTTCTACTTTAGTTTATCAAATCCCTTCTACACCCATCCCATTTTCACATCTAACCCTTACAATCTAGGATTTCAACATTTTGCTTCCTTACTTTATCAATAATAGTTCAGCAAGATGCTTCATTAAGTTAGGTTTTCTCAAATCTAAAAATTTGTTTACCTTTTTTTCTAACGGTCTCGAATTCTAGAAGCAAAGGGGAATGGCCACTTCCAATTGCTGGTAAGTAAGAACTCTAGGCTCTTAGGAATCTTGCTAACCAGTGACAATTTATTAGTCTTCGGTCAATTTGCTCTTTGACCATCACACCATTGAACCTCTTATTACACCATGTGTAAGGTTGGCCTTTAATTCCATATCCATTAGTGGACAATCTAAGATTATATTTTTTAATTCTCTCATTTGTCTTGGTGGCTTTACTCTCCCTCTGCTTTTCTCATCCATATTACAAATTTCATTCAAGTCTTCAATTAAAAGCCAAGGTTCTTACATGCTTTGCGACATAGCTCTTAATATGTTCCATAATTGAATTTGTCATGAGAATTCTAAGCATGCATAGCACCAAGTGATTCAGACTTGAACTGAATGAAACAAACTCGCAATATGAGAGTCAATTATATTTGAATATGCATTCAAGATTTGTACTTCTAAATCCTCTTTCCACCATAGTACTAAACCACCACTCATCCCAACAAGATCTACATACAACTTCTTATGAAAATTCATCCTCCCCCTTATATATTCTAGTTTCTGCTATTTATTTCTAGTTTCCATTAGAAAAACTAGAAGGAGCTTAAATTTCAAGATAAGATGGTTAAGCTCAGTAACTATCAAAGTTGCCCCAAGCCTTTACAATTCCAACTTATAGCACTCATGGCTCTTGGTTGGCTTTTTGAGGCCAGTCAACAAGGCCATCTTCACAATTAAAAATATTTTGTTCAACTTTCACTTCTATAAGCTTACTCAAAAACTCAATCTTGCCTTTAACACATTTCTTACTTCTTACTTTAGAAGCATTCCCCTAACCTTTCCCTTTTTTCCTTTTATTTAACCTACACCATACCACTAACTTCCTTCGCTTTCTTCAACGGTAGACTATCCATATTATCTTCCTCCTATTCTTTACCTCATTTTAAGGACAGGGCCCTTAAGGCTTTTATAACTAAGGTAGGTATGTGTATGGTTTTGTGAGGGCTAAGGATGTGTATGGAATTGTGAGGGGATTGTATTGGTGATGAAACAAGGTTATTAAGTTCAAAAGATAAAAGTTTAGACTATAGGTAATTGAGGGAAATCTCCTAGTTTACAGATTCATTCTCAAGCTCTTTCAAGCTTTCTAGTTTGGTCATTGTATAGGGTTACGGATGTTAGGTAAGAATATTAGTTTCTAAGCTTATTTGTTTAAAGATAGGATAGATGTTGCAAATATAACATAAGGTTATTGCTGCTTATTTTCTAAAGTAAAGGTAGAGAAAGCTTTAGAGATAAAGCCCATAAAATTTTGTGTAGAACCAAAAGTTTCAACTAAGCCCAATCTAAGCATTTTTTTTATTCTCTGTCATGTGTATAGATGGGAGTAAGAGAACCTTTACTATCTTTCACAGTGGATATTGAGCATATGATTTCCTTTTTCACATCTACTATCTTTTCATTCTTTACAACTACCAATTTTTCTTGTTGATTTCTTACCATCTAGATAAACACATTTGGCTTATTAAATAATTTCCTCAAATTTTCATGCCATAATTTCGATATTTTAGGGAAATTAAAAGCACTTGATTTATTCTCCTCCTTTTGACTTGTAAAACCTAAGTCAATAATTAAATTAATAAAGAAATTAAAGAAAAATAAAAAAGTTTATTATTTTCAAACATGGTATGGCTTTTAATTTACATAGGATAGTAAGGGTAATATTGTTATGAGAAAACATTTAGACATCCTATTATCTCTTATCCCAAACAAAGGTACAACTCAACTCCATATCTTTCTCTTACCATAACATTACCAACCTTTTCTTTAAGAATAAAAAACTTACGGTTCTCAACCCAACCTTAAATTCTTAATCAAATTTCGTGTTATTGAAAGGGAAATTCACAAGAATTAATCTTTCTTTCGTTTTTGAGTAAGCCTTTCTTTTATTTTTGTTTTATTTTGTCAAATTATATTTTAAGGGTTTTCTTTAAGTTTATGGAGAAGGTGTTGTAATTATCAATGTGGCAATAGTGAACAATTATTGTGTGATTGGTTTGCGAAGGTATTATATTATTGGTGTTGCATACGCATGCATGTAATGCATTGGGTGTATTATGGTGGTCTATTGATTTTATGTGGATATGTAGTCCGTACGTGAGGGTATAGTTGATGCTAGGTATGCTTAGCATGTGTTAGTGTACATTGAGTCCGTGTGTGTGTATAGCGTATGTATGTATCAACTATGTATGTGTTCATAGCGTATGAGTGTGTATGAAGACATGTTATATGTAAGAGTAAGTGTGTGTAGGGGGGAATATGGAAGAGAAAAAGTGGCCATGTGAGTGTATGTATGTGTGTTAGGCATGTTGTATAGTGACATGTATGTGTGGGGATGGGGGGAATGAGAAAGAGAAGAAGGGATGAGAAGACA